>KZ651431.1:337124-348939 GCA_001010745.2 Gerris buenoi | reverse complement strand
GTTTCGTGGTACCTCTAAGGGACCACTAAGCCTCAAGAGAAGGGTCTTGTTTAGGTAATGCCTAGTGGTACCTCTTAAGGGACTACCAAGTCTGCAGGGAAGGGTCTTGTTTAGGTAATGCCTTGTGGTACCTCTAAGAGACCACCAAGCCTCAAGGGAAGGGTCTTGTTTAGGTAATGCCTGGTGGGTCCTCTAAGGGACTACCAAGGCTCCAGGGAAGGATTTTGTTTATGCAATGCCTGGTGGTTCCTCTAAGGGACTACCAAGCCTCCAGGGAAGGATTTTGTTGATGCAATGCCTGGTGGTTCCTCTAAGGGACTACCAAGCCTCCAGGGAAGGATTTTGTTTATGCAATGCCTGGTGGTTCCTCTAAGGGACCACCAAGCCCCCAGGGAAAAAACTTAGCCAGAGGTTCCTATCAAGCAGTAAAAAGGGTTAAGGGGTGCCTCTAACTTTATTGTCAGTAATTTTTTAAATGTATTTATTGAAAATTATGATAAATTGAGGTATTTTAAGAAAAAAAAAAGGTACTCTTAATAAACTTTGATAAAACGCACTGTTGTGCACAAAACTATCTCATTAGACGAGATAATTTGATAGATCATTTGTGATAGTATGTACCATACTGTGATAGTTGACATGATAGTTGTTACTATGACTGCAATTATCTTTTCAACTATCCTATAATTAAACCTCGTTTCCGGGATTAATTATTATTGTTGTACTAATTTGAGTTGAATTGTTTCAGGCTTGTTAGTCAAGGTTTCAGTAAGCCTGGCAAGAGGGTTTCTTACAGCAGCGATGTAACTCCAGTTCTACCTAGGATACCTGTAACTCAGCCTTTCCTTCTAGAATTACTTCATAGTCTCTACTACTCTTTGTAAGAATGAACTTGTAAATGAGTTACAATTTGCACCTAATTTATTGACAAAGGAAGTTTGCTCTTTTCCTTTGTTAGTTGCACTTTAAAATCAACAACTCCTCTTACACATCCACTGGACTACTCCACTTAACAAATTTCATTGTGTATAAGTTTAATTTCATCTAAGATTATTTTTTCCTGTTAGAGTAAATTTGTTTACTTATTCAAATTGCATTAATAAATGTTTAAGACAACTCTCATGTGTTACTTATGAACAAAGCATTTTGATACATTAGTAAGCTCTTGATTCTTTTATTGCTCTCATTTTAATAATTTTAATTTAACTTGGATATTTCGGCATTAAATAATAAAATAATTTAGTGATGAGAGAAAATAAAAACACCTCACTAATTACTAATCACCAATGGCCATCATCTATGCTAAAGATCTGGAAAGAGTTATCTCTCTAGCACTATTGATGGCTACATGAGTTCTCTCACAAGCTACTATTGGTGGCTCTATTTTGGCTGAAAGTTGTATAATATGCAGCTATTAGTGGAGAGATGGTGCTTTAAGTTGTCTATTTACGTTTTATTTATTAAGAAATAGTTGTTAAGGTATATATCTTGGTCTTTACCAGCAAATAAATTTCTTAAAATAAAATAAATTAATCATATATCTTGGAAAGGATTTTTTATTATCTGTAATGTAATGTTTGTTAGTACTTTATACTTTATACTGTCCTGAAGTCTTATATGTGTACTTTTATGTTGCTATAATTATCAGAAGTCGCTTATGGTGACATTTAATTTCGTTCTAATTCAGTTGTTCATACAGGTTCAATGGGCATGATCTACTGGCGCTGCAGGCTGTTGAAGAAATCCACCAAAGGGCTTGTTATCAAGGCTATTCGGATGTTATCATTGTTACCAACGCTATTAAAAGCTCTACCCATCATATACATCCAGGTAAAAACCTTCATTCCTGCTTGCAGATAGTAATCTGAAAAGACAATCGATTATGTGCTTCTATTGTGTTTTATTTTGATTAAACTATGAATGACAGACATGGATCCTTTCTGAGAAGTTTCTTCAGCTTAAAGCGACCCAACCTCAAAAGGAGTAGAATATGATCGGCTTAAGAAGAAGGAATAGATTGAGATAGAATTCAAATGAAAACCGGAGTACAGAAAGAAGTAAATATGTGTTAGAATTGGTTCTTAAGTTGTTATGAAGTGTGTTGAACTCTCAGTACAGAAAATGTTATGATATTGTACTCTAAGGAGTTTAATATAATGAATCTAAGAAGGAGCAATAGATCGATAGGGAGAATTCAAATTAAAACCACAGTACAGAAGTGCAGTTAAATGAGTGTTATACTTGGTCCTTGAACAGTGGTTAGACTCTCAATATGAAGAAACAATGTTGCCTGTAAATGACAACTACCTAAGTAGTATGGATATTTTAGAGAAAGACTCAGTAAAAGAGATACAAATTCTAGCTAGACAGAGTGCAGGCCTTGTTAAAGTTTTATAAAACAAAATTGAACTTAATTTAATTTTAGATACTCACCCAGAAAAAATTATATTGTTATCTTGACTCCATTCATAGATTATTAATTAAACATCTAACTAATTCCACACACACACACAACTTTCAACCAACCAAAACAGTCAATTAGATTATTCTCATACGTGTTTGTTTTTAATTTGTGTTGTTTGTTGCTAGAAAGCATAATTTAAGCAAGTGTATTTATTAGGATTTAATTCTGTTTTACAGGTCAGTCAAGCGATGGAACACCTATGGGTATCAACATGGCTATATCACCGGCCACACCAAGTGCCACTGTCTCCAAGTCTATGATCACCAACGCTTCTTTCCGCACAAAGAAACTTCCTGGTAATCTCACATTTTTATTTTATTTACTTAAGTTTCTATTTCTACAATTTTATTGTTTTGTCATTTAATTTTTATCGTGTCATTAAATTTATTTGGATCTTTCCTGAAGTAAGGTAACAAAAATTTAGTTGGAATCAGAACTTATACTCTTGGTGATGTTTTACCTCATGATTGGGTTCATTTAACATTTTTACTTTATGTTTGCTGGTTTTCCTCTGGCAAGTTAATTTCTGAACTTTCTTCTTTTTTCTTGTCAACATATTCTTCTTGAATATATTTATTATATTACAAACCAATTTTCCTACCCCCAAATTTCTATAACCCCTCACCTTTGATCAAATATATCTGCTAAAATCCCTAATTAGTAATTGATATCTACTTCTAGAGAAGCATTGAATTTTCCAGGAAAAGCAGAGGTATTTTTGTTTTGTGCCCTCCCCACAGTGACCTATCGCATCCCTAAGTTGAAATTAGAAATATCTTTTACTAATAGGTTGGCAGCCTAAAAAGAAACCCTTTCCTAAGGGTATATTTAGTTCCTAATTTCTGAAGAGCAGTCTGGATTATGCCCCTATTTCCCCTCTTAGTTGCTTCAAAGAAGTGGTGATTAATATAGTGAGGGTGATTTGGTTTCAAATTCTATATTGTCACCATCTTAAACCAAACTGACCGGTTGACAATCCCTTTCATAAAAGGGAGCTATGCTAACTTCCAAACTTTACAGTTCTGGGTGATAATGTGATGTCGAATTCTGTATATAAATAGCAGCCATCTTGAATCAAAATGGTGGATCATAAAGTGATTACTTAATGAGCACCTGATGGCTTAGAGGAACATCCAAGCTCTCTAGCTATTGCTGTTCTAGCAATCACTCATCAAATTACTGTGATGGATGAGTGGGTGATACTTGGAACTGAAGTACTGGAACTCTACATGTACTGAATTTATATTACCTGGTAAAGATAGAAATATTTGTTATTTATGATTATTTATAAAAGAAATTGTTGAGTGTGTGTATAAAGCCTTTTTTATTTCCTTAAATTTGACATTTTCTTATATACACGATAAATGTTTTACTTTAGTACAACCTTATTTCTTTATTCTTGGTTTACTTCCTTTTAACCTTTATTCTTGTATCTGTTTCCTAATCCTTATCTATCCTCTTTATTTCCTTCTAGATGATATCCGACGTGCCAAGAGACCTAAGTAATGTTATCAAACAAAATATAATTTCTGGTCTAACTATGTCATTATGTGGCAAAATATCTATGGTTCTATGTTAACTGGGTAATTCGTTTTGTTTCACTACTAATATTAGTTGTTAATGCTGTAATACAATTGCTTTACGCTTATTAATTTGAGACAATTGTAGCCTGTATGTGGGAAATAGTTATTTAATATAATTTCTGTTAATATCAGTTGAAGAAATGTGGTTCAAAATAAGTCAACGGAGATAATAAAACTATCTCCTTCATTGCTATTTGATTAACAAATTTCAAAATCTAAACTTCAATAAATCATTTTAATATCACGATTGTGATATAGGTAGTACAGAATAAATATACAGGTTAAGGCAATAGATTAATTATATGCAATAGCTTTTTTATATCCTAGAATATCTAGGTTATAATAAACTAGCCGTTATGCCCGTGGCAACTTGCAGAATAAATATGGTTAAAATAAATATGGAATAAAAAGTTATAATTAAAATACATATTTAAATAGATATTTACTGTTTAAATAATAAGTTTTATGCATGGAGTTTCATTACAATGGAATGGCGTCGAGGTAGCGTTTTCGCCTGACACACAGGAGATCACTGGTTCAATTCCAGCTTATGGCACATCAATTTTTAACGTTATAAATCATTTAGAGGTGATTCGTCACCGTTGCCGTCGGGACACTACGCGATTATATAAAAGATTGGAGAAGGCTAGTACAGAATAAATATCTACCTGCTGTGACTTGTCCTCTGAGCAGATATTTTTTTTTTTTTTTTTTTTTTTAAAATAAGAAACACTTTTGCCAACGACTATTTGGTCACTTGGTACTTTTTAGTATCTACCCAAAGCCCAAATCTTTTAGTTTTATTATTATTTGGTTGTAATTCTTTAATTTTAATAGCTTTTACCTTATAATATGGGATCAAGAAATAAATTCAATAAATAACACTATTTTATAAAAATAAAAAATAAAAATAAATAAATTATAACTAGTAAGTAGTTTTGGGTTGTTTCCTTATTAAATGATTCTTATTGGTAAGTAGGGTCTAAAGGAAAAAATTAGAAGCTCACTTTTGCGATATTTCGACCCCTCTTTGGGTCATCTTCAGGCTGACTAGAAGATTACTATTTCATCCTTTAGTTTTTACAATGTTTAATTTCCTCTAACCTAGGTGGCTATTGCCAATTGTTTTGATAATTTCCTTAAAATTCCATAGATATCCTATGATTGCCAGTACAATTATTTGTTACAAGTCAACACTTTATTATTAAAAAATACTAATTAAAAATTCCTCTAATTTTTTTAAAAAAATGTTTTAATTTTTTAATAACATTGTAAAAACTAAAGGATGAAATAGTAATCTAGTCAGCCTGAAGATTACCCAAAGAGGGGTCGAAATATCGCAAAAGTGAGCTTCTAATTTTTTCCTTTAGACTTTAGACCCTACTTACCAATAATAAATTATAACTGTAAATAACCTGTAATAACCCTGGCAGTTTATCGGGACTAAAACCCAAAGGAAAAATATATATATTTGTATAGATCATTATATCATTTCAGAAAGAAAAATTTTGTGTAGTAAATATTTACTGATATAAAGCCACAATTATAAAGAATGAAAGGGAAAAGGACTTTTGTTATTATGAGGAAAATTGTGGAAGATGTAACATAAATAGTGTTGTGAACCAAAAGTGGGATAGTTTTGATGCATGTATAAAATAAGTCTAGCCCTGGGGTTTGTTACTAAAAAATAGACTTTGTCCCTAGGGCAGGTATTAAAAAACAACTGGCAGTCTTCAAAGGGAAACGGGTAATTTGTTTTAAATTATTAATACAAAGTTAATTTTCTAAGGATATAATAATTGTTCTACTCTAAATTTTACCCTAACTTTGCTTAAATCATTATTCTTTCTACAGAGGACATTCCAATCCAGTTAAACAAGAGCGAAGGAGATTCGAGTGGCCTCGGGTCAATAACGGAAGAGAAGGAAGACGGAGTGGGTAGAGTGGAAGGTGAGATTACAGGACATGTGGCTGGGGGACCCCGACGAAGTCTGCCGAAGATGGCTGTCAGCTTTGGCAAGAAGACTCGAGAACGCTTGGCAAGAGTTTCTCATAAAAACAAACTGGTCAATGGAGGACCTAATGATCAGTCTCAGGTAATTCAACTAACTACCTTAAGTATATTAGTATCATTATTATGTTATGAATAAACATAAACAAAAACATAATAATGAAGTACAGTAAAATTAGGCCCCTATTTGAGGTACCTTGCGTCCTGAGCTAAGATCTTATAGGCACCCCAGATTTGTGGCCTGACCAAGGATTTGGGTGCCCAAAAGCCGGCGCCCTGGGCAAATGCCAGTCTATTCATTAGTAAATCTGGGCCTGATTATAGCCTCCTAATGTGACTGCTCATAAAAGGTGACCACCTGGTCAAGTAACACTTTTCTATGGTCCTTTTGGAAACATTTAACCTGCCTAAGGTGACTATTTTTTATTGGTTCCTTCAGTGTTCACTTTATGGAGGCTGTACTCTACCAAATATAGATTTTCTTGATTGTATAACTAATAATTAATGTTTTCAACCTTCTTCAGTGTTTATTCTCAAGAAATTGCTCTTGCCACATCTTCTCAGGTGTAGATGATCTTGATTAGACTTCAGCTGCGAAGCACCAAAGTGTCCCTGTTGGGTTTACAATAAAAAATGTTTGTCTCATCCAATAGCTGATATGAAAATCTTTTCTCACCCTAAAATTCCAATTTTAAATTTGATTCTTTCAAAAGCACATGCACTGTGCATGAACTTAGCCCCAGGATTAGTAAAAGGAACATGTATACTAAATTTCAAAAAAATCGGTCTACTTTTGCTTAAGTTATCTTTGGAAACCTAAACATTACTGACAACAGACAGACAACATTAATATTTGGTTGACTGTAAGAAGCTCACTTCAATCAAATTTCTTCGGTGAACTAATGATTTAACTATCTCAGCATGAAGCTCTTCACATTGAACGCCAATGATTCTGAGCCTGTCAAATCAGACTTGTTTGAATTAATGTGTTTGCAGGGGACGATACCTGGTAAACACAATTTATTTTTTAAATGTATGTTTCTTGCATTAATAATATGTAATTTACTTAGTACAGTGAACCAAAGCCTCTTCGGATTTCTGAATTGTTCAGATTATGCTGAATTTTCTAGTCTATTAACATAGAATATAGAAGTCTATATCCTAGATATAGAAGTCTATTAACTTTATACAATTTTTCCTGGAATAGCTATGTTCCCCTACAAAGAATACCTGGTATTTATGTTAAAAAATCAGCCTAAGACAGCTCAGTTAAACTTTCTCATATACGAGTTCCTAATTTCTTAGCCCAGTATTTTCTGTTAATTAGCTTTCGTGTGCAGTGCACATTTAATTATTATGGCCAATTCATTAAAATTTATTATAAAAATATATTTTCCTCGCTGGGAATCGAACTCGGCCTCTGTCTGTTTATGTTTCAAGCTATTTCCTCAGGAACTACACTTCTGGGAAAGCAGCTTATACCATTAGATTTGTATTTAAATGGACTACATTTTAGAATTTTCTATCAAAATCATCAGAACCGTTTTTGATAAATAATTTTCCGTTTCTCGATTTTGCCTCAGGGTATGATTTTTATAAACATGTATGCCAATTATTGTCAAAATTGGNTTATTATATTATTTATTTTTTTGAAAATTGATTTATTATTATATCTATAATTATTAACAGCATATGGTTAGGTTCATAGTAATTTAAACGCAATGCTTTAAGCCGTAGCTTTATATTCGATCTGAAATACCAAAGGCAGATATTAACATTACATGCTCTAATGAAACTATGTATACAAATATATCATCTGATAAATAATCATTGCTATACATGCTAAGCTATGAACCTAATTTCAGGTAATTAGATAATCAATGGGATATATATTTTCAGATTTGGAACTCAAATATTTAACTATTAAAATCTGTAAAAAATAAAAAAATCTTATTTTATTAGTTTTACTCTGTGGATTAAATAAGTTCATCAATGCGGCACTTCTTTAGATTGTTACTCCCCTATGTTGTTTTAGAATAAAAATGTCTTTATCTAAATAACTATTAAGAAAAAGGGATGTTTAGTCTGATGTACTTTGGGACAAAGGAATATCCCACTTCTGNCATGTATCTCTTGATTGACATTGATTTGTTTGAATAATTTTATATTGTTAATTTTCCTAAATATATAAAATAATCGTTGAAGATTAATAGTGCGATCTTTCATACGAGTTCTAGAACACGTACACTTTAGTTACATAGAAATGTAAGGAAGCAGTTATAAAGGTAGTGTATTGCTGGAAATACATTAAACAACAACTAAGCAAGTAAAAATAAGAGACATTAGTTTTGTATACTGTGGTAATTATATGTTAATGGTATTATTACTTATGTTAAAACTTACACATTATTGTGATGTCGAACTTAAGTCATGAAGTTCTATAATAAGAGTACTAAATACTTTTTACTTTTTTTTTATCAAAATGATTAATTTGATCTGTTTCTTATAATATACTCATACATTTTTTTTTACTAAATTACAGGAGCATTCACTAGACGACGATGCGGACTCAGGCCTCAGCGAAATCATATCACACGAACCTCCCCCACCCGTTCCTACAATGCAAGTTAGTTCTGTTTAATTCAAATTCATCCCTATATTGTTTTTAAATTATATTTATTTTCTTATTTGTTTACGTTCTATTTCAATGTATTAAAATAAAGGAAAAAAAAATAATCAAAATAATTCCATTACNAAACAAAGCTAAAATCAATTTTTTCATTACGTGGACTTAAAAAATCTTTTCATTACTCCTGGCAGTAAAGAAAACAATTTTTACGTCTTAGGACGAAAACACATTTTTTTCTTTACTCCGAGTAGTTATCAAAACTTCCGCATTAGCGATTGAATTCCGCTAGATGGCAGTGCGTTTTATTTATCTTTTCTTATAATGAAACCTCTTTTTAAGGTTTCTTTTTTTTTAAATCTTAAGTTTTAACTAATATTTGTTATTATTATATTGATTAATATTTAATGTTTTTTCATTGTCTGCTACCTCGGAAAAAATAGCATATGCTACACGACTTTGAAGTGTTTTTTCTTTACCTTGGCAATATTTCCTGTCTCGCTTCGCTCGACAGTAAATGTAATTGCCGCGGTATAGAAAAAAACTCACTTCACAGCCTAGTAACATAATATACTATTTTCAAAAGTATATTTCATGCATGAACGTATTAATAAAAATGCTAAATTTCTAGATGATACCCTTAACGTTAAAAAAATAGTGAAGCAAGTGGCGCATTACCTATTGGCATCTCACTTTTACATTTATCACACTAGAAGCAGTGGGTAGTACAGTGAGAAAATTCACACATAAAATACCTACCAATATCTAATTGCACGTAATATTGTATATTATACGGCAAATTTCTAAATGTCACCTAAGATATGTAATATAGATTTATTTATTTTATATGAAGAAAATTTTATTTTTTCTTAAATTTAACAGTAACTTGGTACATGAACCAAAATAACTCATTTCAAACATGTAACATGTATATAAATAAACATTAATTAACACGACTTACCAAATAATTACAATATTGGTTAATTTAAATTGACTAATCTTGACTAAGTGTTTATTTATGTGTAAATTCAGATCAGTTATGATTTTCTTTGACAAGTATTTTAAATCATTCTTTTGGTTGTCCCTCTTTGTTTGTTTTTTTGTTTTTTTGTTTACATTTCTTTCTTAGTTTTATGATAAAATTATTCATCTGTTGTATAACTTGAATTTTTGTTTAATGCATAATATTTTTACAAGAATGAAGAACTTTGAATGGCTAATACCACCTAAAGATCAATTTTTGAAGGTTTTTTTTATGTTATGTTTATTATTAAAAATATTATTATTTATACTTTTATTTCTATTATTTATTAGCTAAAAATAAAATGTAGCATATTTTAATTAATTTAAAATAAATTGGGAGATTTTATTCCTTAAAGTAATTTAAAAGAAAAAAAATCATCTCTCTTTATTATTTTGTAAAACATTTTGTGTGTTTTTATCGGTAAATTTCTAATCAACAAGTTTAATTTACAATTTTTTTATTTATTTATTTTTTTTTTTTAAATATTTTGCATTATTATCAAAAACATAGAAAGATTCTAAATTAAAAGTAGAAAGATTTCCATGAAAAAATACTAACCTGCACTCAAAGACCATAGCTGTTCAGTTATTTGTTGAATATATATTTGTCAATTGCCCTTTTTTAATACAGAGCTGCAAAGTTGCCGAGTGGATAATATTCTCACTGTCTAATACCTAGGTATAACACCGACATATCTGGTCTAATCCTAGAGAGGTGAGACATGTTTCACTCTAATGATCACTTATTCGGTTTTCATATACTAATGATCATTATTTTATTGATGGATTGATAAAGTGGTTGAAATTAGTCGCTATTGATATTAGCTACTGTTTTTTTTTTACTATAAATTAATCCATTTTGATTTTTGAGTTGTATTTATCACAAGTAATTTCAGTATAAACAACAAACATTTTTTTTATGAACGTGCTAATACAATCAGACATATCTCTTCTAAACCTTGTTTTATTTTTTTGCTTGTGAATGAATTATTATCATTTAATAATAATACTTTTATGGAGGAATTTTTTTTTTTTTTATTTTGAACGTGGGTTTCTGAAATTCAAAATTTGTCATAAATTGATTGTTTTAGAAGAAGGGATAGAGGCACATAAAAAATGCTTTTCACTGCCGGTTATTGAACATTAGATTCCCTTATTTTTATAGTTAATGCTATTACCTAGGGCTGTTTTTAATGTGACTACAGTCTATAAGATTAGAGTTGGTTTGTATAGTAATTATGTTTGTGAGGAAAATAAATCAAATAAATTAGTGAATAATAAACTTTTAAATTTAAAGATACGATTTGTAATAATTTATTTATTTCTATTGCTTATTTTTTTTTCTATTTTTTTTTTTTTTTAGTTTTTGTTTAAATTTGGTTATGGAGAATATATTGTTATTTATTCATATTTAGAATTATTATCATTGGTGTAATATCATTAGTTAATTTTGTATTATTATTATTTACATGTATATAACTATATTTTTATATTGTTATCTTTAGGTGGTACTTGCTACTTCTATGATCAAAATTATTGCCTATTGCCTTAGTCTATGATTATTTATTTAACTATTAATATCATGTAGCTTTTTTGTAATGCTTGTATTGTAAAAAAAATATTTTCTGAACTTATCCAATTATTTTTAGTTTTAATATAATTTAATTTAAAAGAGAGATATTTGCTAAAAAATTAAAAAATTAAAATAGATTATTAAATTAATTTCATGTATATTCTATAAAAAATTTAAAATAGTGATATTAATTTCTTAATTTTTAGATATTACAAAAGTAATGCATTTAAACATTTAATGACAAAAAAATGACTTAATTGTAACCAAGATGATTTAAAATACCACTTGTTTAGAAACACCTTAACACATAAGACATTTAACACCTAAGATAGTGCAATCGACTAATTTCTATGTCACATAATATAGTAGATTAAGCTACTAATGAAAGATACATATAAATAATATATTTTTTCCGTGGTAGGCTGTGAAATAGTAACTTTAGAGCCTAAAAAACAAAGCTAAAATCAATTTTTTCATTACGTGGACTTAAAAAATCTTTTCATTACTCCTGGCAGTAAAGAAAAAAATTTTTACG
>KZ651431.1:310807-324195 GCA_001010745.2 Gerris buenoi | reverse complement strand
TATAAAAAAGGAAATAGTATAAAGTAAAATAAAATATTTAGCTGAAATAATTTAAAAAAAGAGATATTGAAAAAAAAGGATAAGTAATAATAGAAATTAATTTTCAATGTATCTATTTTTTTATTTAGTAGAATAAAAAAATATATCAAAAAGAGAATAATAAAATGGGAAATAAAATAAAATAATAAATATTATTAAAGTAACAAATAAATTCTTTATTTTTATAAATATAATTAAATACCGGTATAAAGTTTTAATTGTAATGTAAACAAATGATCTGTTTAGTTGTTTTATTTTTTATTTGGGTGGGAAAATATACAATAAAATTAAATTTGATGAAGTATTAGTTAATATTTTTATTGCTTTTCTGTATATGTCCTTGCACATTATATACTACTGTTTTGATTGCCTTTTATGCTAGATTTTATTTACAAACTCATTTAGGTAATTTCTTACTGATCTATGTTAACTATAGTTAATAACTAATGCTAACTTAAAGCTAGTGCAAGTTAGTAACTAATACTATCATGAAAGAGGTGTAGTTCAATAACCAAACGTCTTCATATAAAAAAAAGCCGAAACTGGTCAATTGTTTATTACATTTTTTTTTTATTTATTACAACTATACCTCTTTCATGGGAGCCAGCATGGCTAAGGTGCTCTAGGCGGCCCGTCCGGCTATCAATGATTGAGGCAAATCGAGGTTGTGGGTTCGATCCAGTGCCATGGTACTCTGAATTACATCTATGAATTGCGGACGGAACAGGGCGAGGGACACCCCCTGAGGGGTTCACTTCCCCCACACTTTGATGTGGGTTCGATCCGTGTCATGAGATGTGATTTGTATCTATGGTTCGAGGATGGAGCAAGGCGAGGGTATCCCCTAAGGGGTTCTCTTCCCCCACGCTTACATCGCTTATTAATGACCACACCATACTCGCTTCGGTGGTACGATGTACTGGCGGTATGATGTGTGAAGTAGCTGGAACTCTCCACCACGGGGTTAGCGAAATGGGCCCAGTGTGGCCTGATTGCTAGGTTCTAACAAGTGGTTCGTCCTTCCCGTCTAACCATTACCATTATACCTCTTTCATGATGAGTCGCTATCACACATTAAACACAGTCGATGAACTGATACTAACTGTAAGCTAGTATAAATTAGTAACTACTAGTTGGTTTGTAAATTTTGCTAACTACTTGTTAGTTACTAATGTTAACTACACGGTATTAAAAGTTAATTGGTCAATGTTGATAACTGTTAGTAACTGACCATTATTAGTTAGTTAACTACAAGTTGGTGACTAATACCTATTTATTGATAGTATATGTTAATAACAACAAGTCTGTAACCAATAATAATAACTGCTATTTAGTAACTAATAATTACTATGTTAGTTAGTTAGTAACTAATAGTTAGGTGGTCTTTATGAATAAATGAAACTGTAATTCTTTTAAAAACTATTTTTAAACAATATCAGTTTTTTTTACTTGATAAATTATATGTAGTTTTCATTCTAAAAAAGGATATTTTTTTAATATTTGGAGATTCTTAAGTGAATGAATAAAAAAAAAATTTAGAAATTTTGATAATTGAAATTTGAGTAGTGTCAAATGTCTTTCAAAAGGGATTTCACATTGAATGATTGGGTGATTAGCAGACTGTCATAATATACTAAGTGTAAAAATATCTCCTTGTGCAAATCCAAATGTTTTGGGTCTGAGGCAGGGTCATGCTTATGAGATTACCACATAACTAGCATGGATTTCACTCTCATATTTACTGAGAATCAAATGATCTCGTGTAAATCCAAATGCTTTGTATCTGAGGCAGGGTCATGCTTATGAGAGTACCACATGACTAGTATGGAATTCACTCTCATATTTACTGAGAATCAAATGATCTTGTGTAAATCCAAATGCTTTGGGTCTGAGGCAGGGTCATGCTTGTGAGAGTATCACATGACTAGCATGGAATTCACTCTCATATTTACTGAGAATCAAATGATCTTGTGTAAATCCAAATGCTTTGGATCTGAGGCAGGGTCATGCTTATGAGAGTACCACATGACTAGCATGGAATTCACTCTCATATTTACTGAGAATCAAATGATCTTAAGTTAATCTAAATGTTTCAGACACCAAACAACATTACAAGCAATGATAACAGAAATATCAGGAATTACCCAATCTTAAATGTGATCGTCTCTGAATAATGTAGATTGACCAGACTGTAAAAATACTAAGCAATTGTTTTCCATTTAAAAATTGAGTTATATGAAAAGGTAAATAAATAAAAAAATGTTTTCCTGCTAAAACTTTTAATGTTTAATTTTTAAAGCAATATAAATTTGACTTGGAGGTTAAAAGAAAAGTTGTTAGTTTTTCCAGAATTAAGTAATGCTAATAATAAAGACGGGACATTTGGACATGTATTTTCCTTTAGATTAAATCAAATTTCATGGTGCAATGGTTCTTAGAGGGCTTATCGTCAAAGGACATAAAATTATATATTTCATGGATGACACAAGGTTAGTGAGTTACACCATTAACTGTATAAACCTTATTATTGACATGCACAATTACATGGAGTTCCGTCACATGGTGTTCAGCAGTACCTAACTAAGAACTGACTGCAACCGATGCTAAATTAACAAAAATCATTAACATTAATAACCAATTTCAAAATATTTAAGTCATATCACCTTGTTACTGCAACTGGTAACTTTAAATTTATCATAAGCTACAGGTTTATAACTTAAAATCAATTGCTGTTGAGTTTTCAAGAGTTAGTATAGGTTGACGATGTCTGGTTAATATTTTCTCATTCAATTCCTCACCTACAAGTATCTGGCGATGGTTCAAATTCCATAGTGGTAGGACATGTGTTCACATTAAGTGGATATGTAAAGTGACCGATCCAACTGTCCTGAAATAATCAAATGTTGTGTTAAACAGGGCGTAAAACAAGCAGTGTTACATAGATTTAATTGAAGAGTAAATGTCTAGTTCCATGTCCTGTCTTTTTTTATTTATTGTATGTTTTAAAACAAGTATATCAATTATAGTGCTTTTTAGTGTACTTTTAGTCTTAATTAAATTTAAAAATAAAATAAATATAAATAAATTAAAGTAATCGGTTCTAGATGATTTTATTGAAAAATATCACCCTTGTATTTTTATTTTTTATTTTTTAAAATTATTAAATNAATATATAAGATCGTGTATTTAAATCTACTAAAACTTTTTTTATGGGCTAGTTTAATTACAAATAAAATAATTAAAATCAATAGCTAAATTCCATGATAACTGCTGTTTAAAAATATGATACATGTAAAAAACAAAATGGAAATAATCAATGTTTCTATACCATTCATGTAAAGCCAATATAAATAAGTGTTGGAGTATTTGCACACTTATTTCTAACTTATAGTTGATGTAACATTTATTGAACCCAATTTATTTATTTATTTTTTTAAAAGTATATTGAATTTCAAAAATGAATAGTTAAACTATGTATATCTTTATGCTTATCTATTAAATTTATTATATAAATGAATTTCTGGTGCTTGTTAAAAAAATATATATATATTTATAATTATAAAAATTAAATCCATTCAACAATATAATCCATGCCTAGAGATTAAAATCATTGATAATATTATATACCAAGAGAAAATTTGTCCCCACTGCTAAAAATTGAACCATTTTGTGTTTACTATTGATCCCGAGCTAGATCCCTGATTAATTCGGTGATTTGTGTGAATGTAGGAATGTATGGTTTTATTCATGGCTGCAGGGTGCATTTTACTTATCACAATTTATTTCTGTGTCAATAATATTAATGATTAAATAATTAATTATAATAATGCTTATGTTAAAAGGAAAAGTGCAAATACTCTGTGCATAAAATTAAGCAACTTCATTTAAAAATACACTAATTATATTAAAAATACAATAATATTAAAATATTTACAGAATTAAATACAATATCTCTGATGATTACAAATTATAATTATTAAAGTAATTTTTACTGTTCTTACAATTAATACTGATATTTGTGAGTACTTATATTTACACTACAATATCTAATCTTCCTTGTGTCTTATATATGTATAGAAAAGCCAGTATATGTAAAGAGAAATTAAATAAATAGATATAATAATAATATAAATATTAATAAATTATCATTTACAGGGTTTCCTTATAAGTTCCTCTACTATTTTCTTCTCTTTTGAAATATTAGAGATAAATTATTGAATTGTTGAGGAGGATGTTCCTCAGATATTGACATTCATCAATTATATAATTATAAAATTCTGTATATTTAATTGTACATTTTCATTTGTAACATGTAACATTAATAGTTTCATTATTGACATATTAATCATAACATAAGTTAATAGTCTAGGACAGTGATTCTTAACCCACCCAGGGGGTCTCGAAAGGTATTTAGGTACTATATTTATTATATTTGGAAATTTTAAGGGTGTTTTAGTTACCAAAAGGTTAAGAACCACTGGTCTAAGAGATAGCTTACAAAAATGTGTCTGAATTTTTTTATGAGTTAATCTTTTGGTGACTTTTAAGAATATGTGGTCAGCTAAGTTTGTCTGCGAGACAAGATGACATTACTTTGTCACTTAGGTGACCACTTTGACTTGGAGCAATATCTGAATAACTTACCTATCAAGTGATTTTTGGTCAACTAATTTTGTTTTTAAGATCATGAAATCACATTGCCCACCGAAATGGGTGGGACATGGCCGCTCTCCGCAGGTTTGTTTTTTTCAAATGCTTATTGCCAAGCTATGTCCCGCAGACAAACTTAGCTGTGGTCCTCAAAAGAAACATCAACTCATCAAACCTCCAGGAATTTATATCTTTAAATCCACCAAACCCCTCTTAAGATGTTAAAATAGTTTTATTTGATGCCTGCAGCTGCCTCTCAGCATATGAGTCAGTTTAGCAATTCTTAGCTTAAATTGCAGTCCGTTAGCTATTGGCTGTGAAATCACCTCTGACCATATTAGATATGTTTTCAACTCGCCTAATCTAATTTATTCACATTTATCAAATGGAAATTCATCTCTTATAATTCTTGTGAAAATAAGAAAATAAATACTGTGGTAACTTTTATAGGACACCCTGTTTATAATAATACAACAAATACATTTAAATTTATAATGAAGAGATAAAACAAATAAAATCTCTTGTCTATATCTTTCACTGTTTTTTCAAGTTATTATTATTATTATAATAAAAAACAATGAATTAATATAATGTATAACTTACATAATAATTATTATGTATTTTTTATTATTTTGTAGGAGGGTTGAAATAAATAGCATTTACGAAATAATTTCATAAACTATTATAGATCTAAGAATTTCTCTAAATATTAATATTTTTTGGAATCTATACAAATTCCTAGAAATTTACTTTAATTTATTTTATTTTTTAAAAAAATTTATTGTGTTCTACGAAATTGCCTTGATTTTCAGTTCTTTATATGAATCAAATCGCTAGATTGTCAATGTCATTACCCTAGATTTCCTTACCGGTCCTTATTTAAAAAATTAAATAACATTAATTTCTGCTCAAAATGAAAATAATGACTGTTAACGATAATTAAATTTTATTTTAATTAATACATTATTTAGAGAAATTGAAATATTTCATTTTGTCTTAAGACTATTTATTAGGCTGTGCTATTTATTCAACCCTCAATAGAAAGATTAAAAAAAAAATGCAATAAAAGAAAGAATATATTAATTACTTATGTACATAATACATATTATACTTATGTCATGAATAAATAAATATAAGTGAAAAAAATATATATATAAATTAAAATCATAGGTTGCCTTTATCTTATTACTTTATTTTAATTTATTTCCAACTAATACTTGATTTTTTTTGTTGTTGTGTGTCTTCCTTAGTAGTTGACTATGTTTCATAATCATTACCATGTCTTAAATATGTTCACTGTGGGTCTGCATATTCTATGTTCTTGAATAAAAATAACTTGTCGTCAACTTCTCCTCGGCATGTCAATGGGTAGACCTCATAGGAAAACTCAATGCTTCAAAGGGCACTAATTTCTTAAAATAATCTTAAGAGAAGTATCTTTAGAGGTCAAGTACTTTTAGTTCAGCTGGTGCTAGCTACAGCTGGTGCTGCTTTTAGTTCAGTGGTGTAGCTGGGGGTTGGTGGTAACTCTCAAAGCCAGTTTAGAAAGAAGGAATAGAGTGGACATGGTGTTTTCAGCCAGCAGTTTCAAGTAAATAGTGGCAGTGTAACATCACTAGCAGTGAACATGTTGAAAGGCGCAGAAGTCCTCTTTTTTCAATGCCACTTTATTTAAAAATCTTCGGATGCATTGAATATTCCTGTGTCAATATGATTAAGGTGCTATTATTGGTTAGACATGTTTCCTACTAGAGGAAATAGGTGGTATATGTGGTTTTATTCTTAGAGAGGTGAGGCATGTGTTATAGTGATTGGACAAGGATCATAGTATGGTTGGGACATCGAGAGGTAAAAATCGAAAGAACAAACATCGATGTTAGTCAAAACATCGAAAGAAACATCGACATCAATCATCCAACCTGACGAGCAAAAAAAAAAAAAAGTTATCACTTTCAAAAAACCCCGCCTTTCCTTGTCGTCCGTATTTTAGGGTGCGATGCATCGAAAACATCGATCTGTTCGATGTTTCGGGAAAAGATCGATGTTGACCGATACATCAATGTTTTCGATACATCGACATCCATGTCCCAACCCTAGATCATATTGATATGAAAGCTTTTAGGGTATTTAGATACTCTTATAATTCTGTTTTTTTTTTTAAGGGCTGAATTTGCCATCCTTATTAAACATTTCTATCTTTTAATAAGTATAAGGATTTGAAAAAATATAAAAGAAATCTGTCATTTTTTTTTTTTTTTTTTTTTTTTTTTTTTTTTTTTTTACTGTTTTAGTTATTTTTGCATTTTAAAAAATCTTTTGTTCAAAGAAAAAGTGAAGTTTGGTATGAAGATACCAAGTTTTTTTTTTATATCTTAGTAGGGATATTTTCAGACAAAATAAGATAAGAATGAAGGGGTTATTGCCTTTAAGGATTTAGTATATAGGACCCCTCTCATGACATGATCCCTTGAAAAACCTTCTTGTCTAAACCTCTGAGGAAAGGAAGGGGGGTGGAAAAACTTCTCAACCTTGTGAGGGTTTCATAAGGTCACCGAGACGTGGGCTGTGAGGGAATCTACAGAGGATTTCATAAGGTTAGGGTCATGTGGTTGAGTATGAAAAACCCTATGGTTTTCATAAAGGGGTTACCCTCTAGGGTTGGTTGTCTTGCACAGGATATTGCATTACTGAAACCATCTTAAGGATGAAGGTTCCTTACAGGAGGAGGGGGAGTACCAGGGGGAGAGGGTTTGAAGCCTAAATCCTAAGCCTAGCCATTGAACCCAACCAAACTTATATACTTCTTCATAGCACCTCTCTTAGCTTACCTTTCTCAAATGAGCCACAGAAAAACTTCTCAAAAATCATTTATTCTATCATGTTAGTTTCAAAGGAAAAAAATAAAGAGAAATTAAAAAAAAAAAGTTATTCACAAAAATCAAAAGGATTCCCATTTCATTCATACTGCTTACTTAAAGTTGCATATAAATTTTAATTTATTTTTATTTATACAATGGAATTATTATTTTTCATATACAGTAGAACTATTTAAAAAAAATTCGGAATTCGTTTCTACAAAAAAAGAAGTAAAGTTAAGATAATATTATATTAACCCTGCACTTCTAACAATACGCCTCTGAGGCATACATGCAGATTTTAGTTGATAGCTCTCAATGCACAAGCGTGCCAGCCATTAGTCCTTCTAGGTTTGCTGTCTCTGTTTTATTAACCTTTAGATCACGTCAAAGTCGAGTCTTTGCTGAGCTTTTATATATTAGTAATTTACCATTTCTTTTAGTCTAGTGTCTTTTAGTTTTCTAGTGTGTCTCAGGGACCCTACCGAGCCTATCCTTATCGAGCTTGTTGCCTTTAATTGTTCCTAAAATTTGATTATTACTATATTTATTATTATATTGCCATATTTATAAAACTGTGTACTTTTTTATATACAGGGTAACTGGCGTTATTTGTGAAAAAATGAAGTGGGTTGTTCTACGCCTCAAGGGCTACAAAAAAAACACTATATAAACCATGGGTCAAATATGAACCGTTCTCCCTTAAGTTCAAATTTTATGATTTTTTTAAGATGGCATGCCTTTGCCTATAAAATCACTTATTTCTCCACAAGTATGAAAGCTAGAACAAAATTTTTGGTTTCTTTGTAAAGCTGACAAAATGTCCTATAAGAAAAGTGTAATTTTCATTTTTATTCCCTCAAATTACATGATAAAAAATTTATACAAATTTTATTTTTAAGAAAAAAATTACATATTTTTTCTTTTTGGTTCCATAACTTGGAATAGAACCGTGCACAAACTGTTCGGACTTCAGGAAAAACTTCCTTATTTCCTAAATTTTCGATTAATATTAATATCATTACCTATTCATGAGGCGGAATTTTTATTAAACTTCTCTGAAAGTAAAAAAAGAAACATGTTTATTGTTGTTTTTGTTGACATATAGGTGAGTATACTAAACCAGCCTTGCTTTATTTTTAATTATTTACTCACCTGTAATGTAAGTCAAAAATAGCAACAATAAACATGTTTCTTTTTAACTTTCAGCGAAGTTTACTAAAACTTCCGTCTTATGAATAGGTATTAATATAGATATTGATCGAAACTTTAGTAAATAAGGAAGTTTTTCCTGAAGTCCGAACAGTTTAAGCTCGGTTCTATTCTAAGTTATGGAACAACAAAGAAAAAAGATTTTTTTATTTTTTCTTAAAAATAAAATTTGTATACATTTTTTGTCATGTAATTTAAGGGAATGAAAATGAAAATTACACTTTTCTTGTAGGAAATTTTGTCAGCTTTACAACGAAACCAAAACTTTTGTTCTAGCTTTTATACTTTTGGAGCAATTATTATTTTAATGAGCAAAGCCCTGCGATCTTAAAAAAATCATAAAATTTGAACTTATGGGAATATGTAATTAATAATTGGGGTTAATATTTGACCCATAGTTTATATTGTGTTTTTTGTAGCCCCTGTGGCGTAGAACGACCCACTTCATTTTTTCACATATAACGCCAATCACCCTGTATATTCATTAGATTATCATAATATAATTTCAGATTTAAATGCAGCAGGTGCTAGTGAGGAAAAATGTAAAATGTTCATTTTTACCGGCTCTTTTCTGGTCAATGAGTCAGTTTAATAATAATTTTTTTCCCTAACGAGCACATTTTAAACATTTTATTAGACAAAGAAATGTTTCAAGTTCATGATTTTATCAGCATTTAAATCTTAAACGTGTATAAGTTGGTCTAATTTTAATATACGTCTGAGAGGCGTAGTGTTAGAAATAATGGACTATTAGACAGTGTTAGTAATGCAGGGTTAAAAAGGACGATTATTTTAATCTCAAATTGACTTTGTTTAACATTTTTTAAAAGAGGTGATTAAAATAAGTCGGGTGGAATAATTCAGAAAAGACGTAAAAAACTTATAAGGGCTTTGCAGGTAACTTAAATTGGTTTAGAAGGTCTTTTAAGTTGCTCAAAAGGTTGTTGAAGAAACTAGATGTAATAGAGAGAGAGAAAAATTTCTCAAATCAGTAGCAAAAAGGCGAACATAAACTAAGTAAGGAAGAAATTCCAATGGTGGATGAAGCTGTACATCTAGGACAACTGATTAACTTCGAAGACAAGGATAGGAAAGAGGAGAATCTTCATAGCTTTGAAAAATTATCTTGCTGTGAAAGTTATTACGAAGAATCCAAGTATTGAGAATCTCAGCAAGAAAATTAAGGAATTCAACAACCATGCCTACTACCATTCTATGCTACCATGCCTTACATTTGGAGCCTAAACTTGAAACCTAATCAGAGCCTATGTAGACTATGTCCATGAAAATTCTAAGACTAAAGGATAAGATAAGAAGTTCCATCTCAAGACAGAAGGGATAATATAGTAAAAGCAGAAAAGAAACCAAAATAAAAATTAGGGTTTTCACTTGGCAAGATTGAAAAATTAAAGATACCAAGGAGGTAATACACTAAAGGTACCATTGAGGGAAAAAGATAAGGTAGGAAGATGACCATTGACAAAAGCTTTAAACCATTTAAGAGGAGCAAATTGGGAGAGGGAGAGGCCTTTACTCAAGATGGGCCTTATAAACACTTATATGTAAATTGAGCATTAAAATAAAGACCTTCAAATAAGTGCAGTTTTTAATGTGTTTTTATTTAATTATACGCAACGTTTATGAAGTTTATTATTTGTTATTATGATTAATTTTTCATACTTACTTATAAAATTTCAGTAATTAAACAGACTTATTATAACTCTGTGTACAAATATAGGCCAAAATAAATAAGGCAATGTGTTAAGTTAAAAATGAAATAAAGGAATATAATAATACAACAAAAAACCAGACATGAAAAAAACAAAGTATTTATTAGCAATATATTATAGAGATAACAATGCTATATAAAATGGCAATTTTTCTTTTCATTTGATATCTAAAGTGAGAAATTATGTCAGGATAAAATACCATAAGTTTATATTGCATCTTTGAGAGTATCTTATATAAATGAAGTTAATTATCATTTATACTAGCACCTTACCTTCCTCTATAACATAGATAAGGGGAAAATATAAATTATATTGTCGCCTTCACTTTCCACTTTATATAGGGGGAAGACAAGATGGTTTATTCATTGCGAAATATGAGTTCATACAACTTTTCACTCAGGCCCCATATCTGGAACAATTTTATTGGATAAAAGATAATATCTTATGATTTTATTATCAAAATGGTTTAATAGTTCATTTTTATTTTTTATTGTTGGTATAATTTGAATTGATCTGCATTTTATAAGCAGTGGCGGCGCTAGGCCTGTGCTGGCGGTGCATCGCACGAGGCCTCGCACTACAATAGGAAAATGTGTAAAAAGAGCCACCTCCAGACCCCCCGGTTATGGCCCCGCAATTTCAGTTCGCACAAAGCCCCACAATGACACTAGCACCGCTACTGTTTATAAGAATAAAAGGTAAGGTTGATTGATTGGTTAATATTTCTAGATCCTAAGGAGGAGACTTGGTCTGAGATTGTGTGAATCCCGACGTTTCGGACGTATTGCAAGGATCATTTTCAAGAGATTTGCTCGTGACGGAAGTCATTAGCTCTTGAACCAAATCTTACTCAATAAAACTAGACTTGTTGTTACTTTATAAGATAGTAAAATGTGAAAGTGATTTTAATTGATATTTAAAATTCTTTGTTTAATAGACTTAAAGTATTATTTGTTATCTTTTTTTGATATTTTATCCTGGAAGTTATTCCTTATCTGACCATTCTATTCCCCCCTCCCCTACCATTTGAAGTCTGAAGCCGTTAGAGCTCGTGCAATCCATAATCCATGTGGTCAGGGGCGACCCGACCCAAAACATTAAGTATGTCTTCGGCCCCCCCCCCCTCTTTTATTATTTGTTTGAAACCTCCAAAAAAAAAGTGGTTAAAAACGTGCTTTTCTACTAAAAAAAAGGTGATTTTTGCCTTTTTTATTGGTTAACTAAGCTTAAATTTATAGCTACTTTCCTTATTATTGCGTTGTAATTGTAATTAGTCCTCGCGTGTACACAATTGTTTGAATGAATTTTCCTATGGTGAACCATTATGATGTGAAGTGTGCACGGCGACAACGTATACACTTCTAAGCTTGAGAAAAAAAAACAAAAACAGAAGAAGTAAAGCGTTTTCGTATAAGGAACAATTGTTATTTGATATAAAAATGCTTACTGACGGCAATAAAATCTCTTAAAAAGAATGGAGAAAAAGTCCAGTCATGCACCATACCATGACTTAATGAGCGAATTTTCAAAGAAATCTGCGTATTATTGGCTTATGATAATATGTATAGGAAAATTTTGGTTTAGACTTTGCATGGGTGAAAAAAACAAAAAAACAAAAAAAAAAAAAAAAATGGTACACAGTGGTACGGGGTACAAAAGTCAAAATAGTATTTACCCTTCAAGATGCATGTCGTTAGAAAGCTCTTTAAGAGTACAGTAATTGTTGTTATGTACACTTTTATCATATTTTCATATAGAAGGGAGGTAAAATGGATCATATAAAAAAATGTATTTTTATGCTATTTTTGACCCTAAATAGTCAAAATTTGACCCCTTAATGGATCCAAAAATTCTGGCCAACGAACTCATCCTTTCTTTTGATATTATTGACATTTTAAATTTTTTTTTTGCAATTTTTAAGTCCATCCTAAGGGGAGACATCGTCTAGAGTGGCACATATATACATATACAATATACATACATAATAAAAAAAGTGTTAAATTTTAGGAATCGATTCAGAATGGTCTGAAACGGATTTCCATGGACAATTTTGAAAAAAATTTGAAGCCATTGCAATAGCTTAATTTTCTTCGAAAATTCGCTAAAAGAAAAAACAAAACAAATCTATTCTTTCGGTAAATCTGCACTTAAACACCCATTTTAAATTGTCGATTCAGTTTTTTTTTTTTAAACTGAAAATAGTTTAAATCGGCTTACTGGACTAAAGCGCAGGACGCTAAATTATGTTAAAAACGGGTCGGGGGCGCCAAATTGCCCAATTTTCCTCGGGAGCTAACATGCCTAGTTCCGTCACTGCGGTCGTAATAGTAATAGTTATGTAAAAAAAGTATAATATAAACTCTCCTATTTATGAAAGTACGACGCAGAAACGAACTTGGTGATTAAAGATAGCTGAATATTAGAACACTATTTCTGGTGGTAATTGGTAATGAATCACACAATAGATCGCGAGAACATGTTATCCGGAAATTCTTCTTTGTGATAATGTATAAAATGGCCGGGGGAGAATTATAAGTGCAATTAAACGATTTTGTTAAAATTATAAAACAATTATTTATGGAAATCTTCGTGTGGTTTTGTGTTTGTGCATCCAAAACGAAGGTTTGTAGCCATCCTGAGTGAATTCCACCCTTAGAAAACCCCTATTTTCAATTTAAAATGATTGGGTGTTCCAGTGCAGATTTACCACAAAAATGACAATTACCAGTGTAATGATATGAACCAGGTTTGGCGCCCCCCAAGACAGGCGCCCCGTGCGGCCGCACGGGTCGCACGGGACTCGGGCCGCCCCTGCATGTGGTTGTTAAACTGAGAGATAAATTAACGAATTAATTAATATAATTGGACAAATTCAAAGTTAATTATTAGTGCTGCACCCGCG
>KZ651431.1:280364-294530 GCA_001010745.2 Gerris buenoi | reverse complement strand
ATATATACACATAATATATATACATATAAAAAATAAAAAAATATATATTATTAAAAGTTGACTTATAAAACTTAAAACATATTGATGAAGAAGCAACACTTCACAATTCTTAAAATGTTGCTTTGTCTGATAAAAACACCAATACGATTGTTAAATAGTTTTTTCAACTTGTGAAAAAATTAAATTTAAAGACGAGTATTATCAATTTGAACAATTGAACAAGAAAATAACCAGATTGTACATTATAATTAAACTTGACCTTAATAAATGTTAAATGTATGATAATAAGGAAACAGATAATGTTAAAATCGGCACCTTAATTAAAAGTTACTTAATATTCATCTAACTATCTATTTGATCTCTTATCATTTCTATGTAAGTACCATGAGTATTAATACCCAAGATTAATTAAGAAATGGTTGGAGGTAGTTCTCATGTGCCCATGTCAACATTTTATTTTTAAAGAAATAAAACACAATTGTTAAGGAAACATGACGCAAAGATGGTACACAAAAGATAACAAAAATCTTCCTCTTTCGATTCATTTACCACATTCATTTAACACCCCCACATGATGCATATCTGATTATACAATTCTCAATTCCTTGCTTTCGAGGGATACTTTTTGAGGCTTCATCCCTATATTTTTCCTGTGTTTGGGTTATAATACTCGTACACAACGTAGTTTAAAATGTTTGTGTTCTTTCAGAGATTCAGGCGCCTAAATGACCTCCAGACAGAAAAGGAAATTATTGAGAGATCTCGGTTTTACCTTTGGATTGGACCCATTATAATATGTTATATTTGCCGTATGTTTTTTATTGTAATTTTTGGTCTTAGCAGAAGTGTGCACACAGAATAAATTAATTGACAGATTGAGATAAATTTTAAATTGGCGCTGACATTAGAAATTAAGCTTGACTAATAAACAAAAAAATATCGTCAGACTAAAAAAAAGCTTTGAACAAAAAAGAAACATTACCAACCTATTTTTTTAACTGTGGAAACAATTTTGCTAAAATTAATTTTTTACACTTATTTTATTTTAACTTTAATGGATACTTTTGTTCGACGAAGAAGGTAAAACTCAATAACGAAAACACATTAAGGCAATACTTATTGCGGACAAAAAAAAAAAAAAAATCATTTTGGACCTCTTAAATACGTTGCTTGAATATCTAGACTTGGACCCTGTGTAATGATTTAGTAAACTAAATAATACGTCTGATGAAAGGTTGGGACATCGATAGCTTAAGATCAATATTTTGGATTCATCGACATAGAAATAAAGGTCGCTGGTTTAAAAAAAAATCTCTCGTCCGTTATGAAACATCGATTTTGATCGATGCATCGAAAGATCAACAGCGATACATTTATGTCCGATACATCGATGTAATCGATACACCGACATCGATGTCCCAATCCTAGTCTGATGAGGGACGATGCACTGACCTCAAGTAACAAAATTAGAGCAAGTGCAAAAAATTACACATTTTTAATTTTTTGCCAACTTGATAACAATAATGAGAACTAGTTTAGCAAATAGATATCAAAATAAGTCACATGGAAGACCCAGGCTTCTTGTAGGTTACTAAGCTGAATATTCTGTTTAATGGTCTTAGCAGAAGCGTGCGGAGAAATAGTAAATTAATGGACCAATCGTGATTAATTTTAAATAGGTGCTATTATTAGACATATTATTTATGTATTGTATTTATAATGGGAGTAGCCAACTTGTTAATAATTAAAAATACATACATTAAACTTATGATAAGCAAATTTAATTCATACTTTGTTATGATGTAGCTTTAGCACTGTGTAATGATAGTGGGGTTGGTTTAAAAGCAATTATTATAAATTTTAAATACTTACTGTAAGAGAAATTATCAAACCATATACATAGATGTACTTTTGAGTTCCTCGATAAGGAAAATGAAGAAACATAATTTATTTCACCAAAAGTAACTTTGTAGAATAAAAAAAAACTTTCTCTGATTAATTTTTCAAATTTGAAAACAATTCTCCAACAATTATTGATTTTACTTATTTTATTCGCTGAAGAAGATAATATAATAATTACATCAATTTATATATCACACTAAAATCTATTACTTAATTTTATTAATGAATGCCAATTATTTTTATTTAAAGAAAACGTTGTCTAATGGTTTCTTGTTGGTAAACTGTTTGAGAAAAGTGATGTGAAGTTGTTGTTTAATGCTAAGCTTAAACAATACTGTTAGAAGCTATTTGTCCTGTGTATTTGCTGGGTACGGTATTAAGGGAGGAATATTGTAGAGTTTAGATTGGTTGGCATGGAGTTATGAATCTAAATGGCTTGATTCTGGCCTGGTCCTGCGATATAATGTTGGAGCCCCATTAGTGCACACATGTCATCTCGTCTGTAACTGCATGCATCTGACGTAACCCTAATATATGAATGCTTCCTCAAGAACCCTCTTTACTATATGACTGACTCGTATAATTTGCCTTCTTATAATTGCATTCAACTACGCCAGACAGTATTTCTTGTTGAATAAGTGGAAAAAACAGACTAAAACGGATAGAACAATTACAGTTGAGTTTGTATTTGTTTAGACGAGGTTTTTGTACTGCAAAAAGACGTTCAAAAAAGTGTCTAACATCAAGCTAGAATTATGTGTATAAGTTCATCTTTTAATGCATTTTAAAATATGCGGTCGACTAAGTTCGTCTGCATGACATAGCTTTTTCAAATGCCTATTGCCATTTAAAAAAAAAAAAAACAGTGGAGAGCAGCTATGTCCACCAATTATGGTGAACAATGTGATTTTCATGATCCTGGGAATACAATTAGTTAGTAGACCGAAAATCGAGTTGATGTTAGTTTGCCACTTGACAGAAGTTAGTTATTAATATATATCTTTAAATAAAAGTGGCTACATTGCAAGAGATAAACTAACGCATTATCATAATTTTTGGTCTACTAACTAATTTTGTAATCAGGATAGTTCTGAAGAAGAAATATTTTTAATGTCTAAACAGAAAAATAAAGTTGATAATAATAGGTTGTAAAAGCATAAAATCAATAAAGTAGAAATAGGATGCGAGGAAGCTATGTGCTCACTAATTGGCAGACTAGTTTAAAAAGGTGCTACCTTTTCCTCCGTGATAAGACCATGAGGAAAATACAGGCTGTTTCAACGGTAATTTTAATTATAGATGTAAGAGTAATTACGAGACGTTGCGTAAACAAGATCATGTTCTAAAGGCTTCCTGATTGATTCTAATTGAAGATTTAAAGCTTTGCGGAAGTAACGACTTTAAACATTTCTTAAATAGTAAGTATAGGATGTGGAAGCACTCAACCTACTCATCTAAGAGGCTAAGCACACCAATTATATCAAAATCCCAATTCAAAGGTTCTATCTAAACGTATATTGGCGCCATGATGTAATCTCCAGCAGTCTAAGTTAAGTGCTAATGTGATTAAGTGTCCTACTATGCAATACTCGCTAATAACTACTTCTGGTGTTTAATTACATTTAAGGTACTACCAAACAAGAATGGTGCTGAACAGATTGTAGACGTGTCAAAGTACTTGTTTGCTTGAATTTTTCTTCTAACATCTTTTGCACCAAAGGCTTTCCAAGTCGTTCAAAGTTACTTTATGAAGACCTGATTATTTATAAGACGCCTACACAGGCTGTAAAGGAGATGTAAGTCCCGTCAAAGTGTAGATGTCGAAATTCAAGGACCGCATTTAGATCAAAACTACCTAGACGTGTTTTCGTTATCGTTAGCAACATCGTTACTTTTACGTATAGAAAGGTGCTGTTTGCAGCATTCGAAAGTGCATTAGTGCATACCTTTTCCGGCAAAAACAATGTATTTAAGTTAAGATGCACCAGGTCAAAACATAGTTTAGGTACAGAAGAATTTACGCTTGTGATTGTTTTGTCTGTTTAGAAATGAAAAGGTTTCGAAGATATGTTACTACATATTTGTTTATTTGTTCATTCAAGAAGAGATAAGGGCCACCTAGATTAAGTTCATTGTCTGAGAAGAATATAATATATAAATCATATTCATGGAACAGACTTAGAAAACATTTAGGTCAGTATATGCCAAACAACAAAAGATACCCTGGGTGGCCAAGGCTTTTTTTATTCTTTAGGGGTGTTAGGATTTTGGAACTACTTGACTTGAAGAATATCCGTTTCATTTTACTGCTTGTATAACGTTTCTTCGACACTCAGGCGGTGTGGGGGTGGGTGTTTGTATTCAATACGGCGCCAGATCATTTTTATTTGTACTAATAGTTAATTAGTAATTTATAATTAAATATAGGGTCAGCAGGGAATGACCAAACCCTGAAGCCCCTTGGTAAGGAGAAGGATGAAGCCTAACACTTGAAATATAAGAAAACACAAGAACTTCCTAGTTAAAGATATAATTAAACGGTATGACTCCTCAAATAATAAATAAAAGTACTTAATAAATTAACATACATACTCTTAAAAAAATACTCTGAGGTCATAAACGTATAAACTATCTACTATAATTAAAATATAGAGGCCTCTTCTAACTCAATCTAAAATAATAAATTGTAAGTGCCTTCTTGGCAACAATTAAGTGTTAAATAAAATAAAAATATATTTATTCTGTTAGTTAGAATAATACTATAAAAAGTTATGTACCATTGGGCATAACCTAACTCAATGTGGCGAATCTGGTTCTTTTCTTTTTAATTATACACAATAAACTAATTGTTAGAATTTTTAATCTTTAACAGGCTTATCTGGGCAGTTTGGTGGTAGGCGTTGGAGTGCAGTCGAAATTTATAAGGAATAGGTGAAATAGGTGGATGTTCTCTCTCTCTCTCGTCTCGGAACTTAGAAGTTGGAAGAGTTCATGAAGATAATCATAGAAAAGTTACTTCTTAAAATTGAGCTACTTCACATAGAAAACTACTTGGGGACCTATAAAACATACATATAGGTACAACTAAAACAAATCCTCTAAAGAGACGTTTCTATAAAAAAAAACTCCAAACTTGGAAACGAAGCTAACTCAACTCACACAACTCTACAACACACTTGAGCTTCACTCTCGTCCAAGGACACGAGACTCTGCGAGATTCGACGAGATCGATGGTCATAATCGAAAACCCTGCTAAATTCAAAAAGACGATGTATGAATCATCGACAAAGGTTGGCGTCGACACCTTAAACCCAATGATCACTATTAATTTTTGTAACACTTGATCTTTAGGGATTGAATTGGTTCATTCTTCCGTGATCGTGAACTGAGTGGTGCATTAACTGAGTTGGCATAACAATAAAATTATACAGCATAAGGGCTAGGTTTGGTTCAACTATCCCATTTTTTTTTTTTGGAGTGTGGATTCACTGGATATGAATACTAAATTTCAAAGGTGCAGAGATAAGAAACAGAAACTTGTTTTATGCATAAGTAAAACTATAACATTGAAACATGATGTGGATTGAAACTTACAACCTTCGAGCCTTATTTACGAAAAAATACAATCAAGAACTTAATACATTTTTTATCTACTCACGGCAGCACATTTAAGCATTACTTAACTGTTTTTAGGTTTAGGCTGGAAAATACTATATTTTGCTGATTTAATATTAAAATATTAAAAACAGGCAGGAAAGTAATTGAAACATAATATTTTCTGGCTTGGCAGGAAAAGTACAGTGTTTTAGCGTGTCATCACATCTGATTTTGTTAAGTTTTATTTTAATTTAGTTTTATACTTGTTTTATTACAAAACAATGATATATTATTAACGTATTATTGTGTTTAATTTTTACTAACGTATTGATATTACTTTCAAATAAGGTTTTAACTGTTTTGTTATTTTGTTTTTGCAAGCAATAAATATTTTCTATTTCCTTTACGACTGAGTTACATTGTAAGTTCAAAAACAAGTTTTTACTTCAAACAATATTACAATCTACGAAAAAAACCCTCTTTTCTTAGGATGGGAGAGGGAAAGAGAAAAAATGATCAGTGTATCCAGATCACGTAGATGCGAGCCAGAGGGGATGCTGTTGAAAAGTTGGGCGCATCTTTATAATACCAAGGGGCCAACAACTTTAAATCCTCGCCAATCTTTCTCCCTTTCCTAGAACTTCCACAAGCTTAAGTTGCACGATTTTTTTTTTTTCCTTTTCCCGAGTAACTAGCGAAGACTTCGCTTGCATCGTTTTACTTCTTAAAATAGCCTACTTTTTTCTCGTGTTATCTTTTCAAAATTCTACTCGCTTAAAGTCTTAATAGAAGATTTTCTCTCTCTCTTTTCTTATGTATTTATTTTCTTTTCTTTCATGCCGAAAAATTCGAAAGAAGATAAAGTTTGTTAATTTCACGTTTCTTTCTCTCTTCACAGGCTTAAGTTTTTTTTTCTTGCTTTCATGACATGAGTGTAGGAAAAGTATTAAGTAGATTTTTTTTTTCCTCGTTAGTTTTATCTTTATTGAACACTTGTGTGAAATTATTGGCTTTTTTTCTGTTAGATCATAATTTTTCTTTTTGTCAGGAAAACGTTGCAATTACAGTATTTCTCTCTATCTAGGTAATTTGTTATAATAAAGTTAAACTTTTGTTAATATATTAAAAATTAGCCCTCTTGAAAGATCTAACTGGTTAAGAAGATGTTGACCCCCCTCTGAATACATATAGCACAACTACAACTTACTACAACTACTACAACTTACTACGTATATGTTCTATAATGCACAAACGATTATATTTTAAGTAGAAAAACTCCATTAAAGTTAATTTCTTCTATGTTTTGCCACCGGACAGTATTTATTTTTATGTATTTCATGCAAAATGTAAATTATACAGAAAAAAAGGTATTTTTTTAATTCATCAGTAAATTCCATTTAAAACAATTTAGATTGGAAAGTAATGTTCTTAAGAAGTGGGAAGTTGGCCGCAACACATTCGTTGGAGACGACCTCTGTTTTGTGCTCTCATTCACACATATCGAGGTTTACGCTGCTAACTCCTCCTATAATCCGCCCCTTAGCTCTGGTTGGGTAGGAGGGTGATCCTTGATCTCTTATAATTGGGCTATAGCTATAGCTCATTCAGCCCAAAATGAATTCAATGTTTTGAGAGAAGCGTTTCCTGGAATCTCTCTAATGGCTGGTGATGGGTGGCCAGTGTTGTCACTAGATATGAGCATTTGTGATTTCTTTCTTTGGAGGTATCAAAAGGAAACAGGGCTCCAGTCCCGGCTATAGCTATGGGAGCGAATTACTGAAGAAGTAAAATCCATATCCCGTGATATGTGTGAGCAAGTTACACAAAACTTTAGAAATTTTCTCCAAGAGTGTGTTGCTGCTTATAGCTGCCATGCAATTTTCCAATCTTAATGATTATAAAATGGCATCTGTTTACAAATACCTAAATTTTCTCTACATACCTGCGTTCATATTTTTATAACCCTTTAAAACAGCGCAATCGTTTTGGCCGCACCTTGAATTCTTAAGCGAGGTATACACATGGGAATTTTGTTAACCGGTCTCAGTTCTCATGAACCAAGTTCACCTGAGTGGAGGTTAATTCGTGACGAACTTGGTTAGAGCCTTAAAAATTTGCCTTCGAGTTCAAATTTCTTTTTTTAACGTTCATATTTCCTCGATAATTTTATGCTTTAAAAAATGGATCTCAACGAACTTAGAAAGTTCATGTGCTTAGGATGATCAAATGCAACACTAATAATCTTTATTCGTTAGTGGAAAGTTGCAAAAGTGTTTAGCGATGACGCTTGCCGGCTGCCTTAGGGTCATTATGCAGAGAAACTCTAAGTACCTCCTTTTAATAACTCCCTCTGCATTCCAGCTGACACTTCTCATGTCTTTTGTTTTAACCTTATGTTCAGTGAAGGAGTTTGCTCGCATTGTTTGCGTTTCCCAGATTATCAAAGAATCTTTTTCATCCAGGACATAATAAAACACTCGAAAAGTGTAAGAAATAGTAAAGGTCTTATGAGAAACTACTTGAATCGAAGTAAACATTGAAGCAAATGCTAATAAAAAAAGACTTAAGGTTTATTGTTAACATGGACCCCGTGTGTCCACTGTTGACAAAACGTTCAGCTAGAAACAGGCGTTTTTAATACTATACCTATTGTTCCTACTCTACGCCGGTGTAGATTCCTTTAATAGCTCACATAATAAAAGAACAAAGATGCTCTAAGGTGCCGTTAGAAGAGCAAATATATAGTACTGTGGGAAATAACATTTTTAGAATCCTCATACACTTATGCTTAAGTAATATTTATCTGCGTAGATTATTGGTTTGTTCCAACGAACTCGATCGAGAGTGTCAGGTCATTTCATAAGCTATATATTGTAAAAAACATTTTATCTACGATTGATACGAAGTATAAACATTTTATCTCTGTTTAGATGCGTATAAAGTGATTCTTTACGTGTGTACTTGCATTCATTATTCCTTTTTTTTCGCTCTAGTGCGGTAATAAAGAAGGATTCTTCACCTTAACGTACGATTAGCGAGTTTGTATAAATTTAATAAAACTAATTTGCTGTTTGTTTAATTAAAGTAACTCTTCACATCGAGTTTTTCAATGAATCAATGAGCAGAATAATATGCCTCCCGCAATAATTAATTTGGCACAAAATACCACTAATGAATTAATGTCATATTTATCAAAAGAGAAATACGAACAGGAAGTTTATTAAATATTTTTTTTCTGTATTTATTATTAAAATCCCACAATTGTAGATAAAGTACGATACGCAACTCGTGCGAAAACTGCATTTTGCTTTGCTCGTTTGGTTTTACTACCCTAGCTGTCGCTCGGGTGCAAACTCTCATGCAAAATGCTACTTTCCACTCTAGACGCGTAATTTACTATTTTCTTATCAGAATAATCACATTGTTTGCTTAATTACGAAAACACACAATAAATCAATCATAATTCTAACGATGAATAAATAAAATAGTATTGGAAAATACGTTTCTGAGGTATATTAGAAGAAGCTAAAGTTTTGTAATTGCAAAATGTTTAACACAAAGGTTCCCCCCCCCTTTTTTTAAAAGAATTTATGAAACGATTTTTCCTTTATCGAGGAAGCAGGTGAACTTCTAGAAACCTTATAAATCACACCCTTTCTTTTTACGTGTTCCGAGTTCTGATTTCGATATCAAGCTAAGTTTTAAAATGCTAATGTTACTTTCGACCCTTGTTAAAAATTTAAATTTTTTTAAGCACTGAAGCAAATTAAGGTTTGATAATGCTGAAGTGTAAAATTTGATAAGCAACGATGTGGAAATAATGAAGCAATATTTAATAGTGCTTCGGTTTCGATATACATATAAATATATATATATTTTATTTTAGCTGAAGCTTGGATCGTATGTAAGCTTAATCGTCTAAATGTTTTAGACTGATTTTGGCTTAACCCTTTAGAATGCTTATAGGTGGAGATTGTAGTGTGACTTCAGCTTGACCCCTTTATAATTCTGTATAGTAATGATTGTATAGTAATTTTAGCTTAATCCTTTAGAATGCTTATAGATGAAGATTGAACTTTAGCTAAACCCTTTGTGATCTTTATAGGTGAAGATTGTACAGTAATTTTAGCCTATACCTTTCTAGAGAGCTTGAAACTCTAGAACTGTAGCTTGCAACTAAGCTTTTAACTAAAGTGAAGCTTGTAGACGTTTTATTTGATAATAATTTAGGATTCTAGGAAATGTTGACTGAACACTAATTGATTTAGTTTTAGGTTGTAGAATGTTTTATCTTATGATGTGTCTCTTGAAACAAAGAGCCAGAAATGGTATTTTTAATTTTTGCAGCACATATTTTTACAGCTGTATTATTATTATTTTATCTATAACCATTAAAATATTTAGCCGTACAATTGATGTATACTCAATACACTCCAATATAAACAAATAAATATATTAATGTTATTCAAGTTAGTAAACACATATTATGGAAGTAGTGTTAAACGCGAATTATAAACATTTGATTTTTTTTGTATATCTTTCTTTATTAGTGAATTAAACTAAATTAATAATTACATTAATGATTAATTTTTCCACAAATTGTAACATAAAGGACATAATGCGTAATAATTGGAAATATTATGCAATCAATTTCAGATTGCTTAATTATAATAAAAGATTACACAACCATGCCAGATAATGAATTTAGCTGCCCATCAATTATCATAAAGATAAAATTAATTCACATAGGAAATATATATTATACATCCAAAACAATTATAATATGCAAAACACACAGGACTGATAAGTATGCATAAAATTGTTTAGTGTTCTTATTTTAATTTCTAGCACATTAATCTTTCCCTCTTGTTGGAAATTGTTTAAATCATTTTCAGGGGAAAAATATCAAGTTTATAAAAGGAGCAGATCTAGGATGAATTTAAAATTCCATCACATACACTGCTGTTCTGACCCCGAGGGAAGGCACAGAATATTTCATGCAGAGAACTTGCAAAACATTAATCTTTTTCTCCAAAAAAACTCAACCCAGTTCTTTTTTTGTGAGTTGGAACCTTTTTTTGAGGTTTATATATATGTATATGTAAGGACGAGTCCAGAAACAATGTATCTTATACGTTTTTAGTAGATGTAAAAGAGGGATTCTAGCGTGCGCATGGTGTGCGGTTGGGGGGGATATAATTTCACCCCTTATTTATCTAAAGATTTGTGTCAAGTACGTGTTCGGACGTAATAACCAGTCGATATGATAAGAATGATGATATATATTTATACACATATATATAAAAGTGAGTTAGATATGATTTAGTGTTGGAACAAGAATCGTGTTCATGATCTAACTTGTTAAGGTACAGGATTTTTCTATTTGGTTTATACGTGGATAATCTGTTACCCCCAAGGATTATCAGTAACATTTTGATGGAGTGTAAGTACGTGATATTTGCTGGTATAAGTCCAGTTGAGATGAAGGGGTTTGTGAAAGTGTAATATGTTAGAACATGGTACACCTTAAGACCACGTAGTCAACATATGTTGCCCTTATCCAGTGGACAAAATCAAAAGTCAATTCTATTTAATTTGTTACTGCTTATAGTGAAATATTGACAGATGGTATTGAAACAAAAAAATTTGGCTATGATTAGTTTTAATTGATTCCCTCTATAATCTGAGTTATCTTTCAGTGTTTTTATAAAATGAGAAATAATTAAACATTATTTGGATGTGTATGAGATCATACGTGAGGTAAATAATAAACATATTTAATTATTATAGTGATAGTAGGTCGACGGCGAGAAGAAAGAATCACTTGTTTGAACCTTGCAATCATGCCCTCATCAATCAAATTTTTACTATTATTCTTCTTCTTATCCGGCGCTACAGCCTAATTTCGGCTTTGGTCTTTAAAACAACCTTCCTCAATTCATCCCTATCAAGGGCTCTCGCTCTCCATTTAAGAATTTCCAGCTTGTTCAGATCAGTTTCTATTCCGTCCATCCATCTTAATCTCGGTTTTCCTTTTTTTACGACAGTTGTAGAGTCTTCCTTTCCACATCTGTTTGGCTACTCTACTCTTTAGCATTCTGACAAGATGTCCAAGCCACTTTAGTCTCTGTGACTTAATGAAACGCACTATGTCATGCCCGTTGATGAGATGTTCCAGCTCGTTGTTTCTTCGTATCCTCCAGGTACCATTGACCTCTCTCACAGGTCCATATATCCTTCTGAGGATACGTCTCTCAAAAATTCTTAGTTCCTTCTCATTGGATGCAGACATTGTCCATGTTTCATATCTATATGTGACAACAGGCCTTATCAGTTATCAGGGTCCTATAAACTTTCATTTTTGTGCTTCTTGCAATAAGTCGGCTCTTAATCATTTTAATATTTGCATAAAAAGCTCTTGTTCCTGTATGGACTCTTTCTTTTATGCATTCACTTATAGAGTTACTTAATAGAAATGTTTACTATTACTTCGGCAAAGAGTTCCAGCCACTGCACACATCACCCCGCTGAAGGGAGTATGGTGCAGTCATTGGTGAGCTATGTAAATCAGAGCTCTTTCGCGCGGGAACGAACCCACGACCTCGTACTGACCTCAATTCAAGGATAGCCGAGCAGACGTGACAATTTACTTAAGGCACACGAACACGCTAGCTCCCATTGAATTAATTGAATTAATTCTTGAATATTTACTTTTTTTTACTTTGTGCAGCACTACAACCCGAGAAGGGCTTTGGCTTCCTTTACAACATAGGTATCTCTATTCCTCTCTCCTGCCCACTCTGGTTCTCCAACTCCTCACTCCAAGTACTTTCAGATCCTCATCCACATCCTCAAGCCATTTCTTCCTTGGTCGTCCTCGTCTTGAAGGCCTATTTATCTTTCTTCTGAGCAGACTCTTTGGCATCTTGCATTCTTCCATCCTTTTCACATGTCCTATAGCCATCTAATATTACGAATATCTTACGAACCTTACGATATCTTCCCCTTCCAAGATATCATTTATCTCCCTGTTGCTTTTTAGTGTCTATACTCCATCAACACAAGTCGCGCCATATATTTTCCTGATCACTTCTCGAATAGCTGAAGTGATTTCTTCTAGGAAATTGTGATAGTACGTCGAAGCAATTCATTTATTGGAATTTAATTATTTTTAAAAAAGAGCAGGGTAAAAGACAACTAAAAATACACTCTTAATCATTTCTTGTGTCACAGACTTCTAGTTTACGCTTTATGGCTAGAAACTGATCAACTTCTCATTTTTTTGATCGGTTTCTTTTATCGTCAGTCGATCAATTACCAATTAATATGGACAGAACCGATCTTTATCTGTGACTATAATCACTTTTGCGTTTTCCCCATGCGCAAATTCCACAAAATCTCACCATCTACAACTAATTTTGTACAAAGGTTATTCATATTTAAAGAAAAAAAAAGTTTGAAAAGAAATTTAGGAACGTGTAATCAGGTTAATTAATTAAAAAGCCTCTCTGTTTATCTAACTAAATGCTACCGCATCATTGAAGGTTAAACAGGGTTGCCTATAACCCTGCAAAAAAAGGAAAAAAATGAAATTAATTGAGCCCTTAGGCCACAAGAAAAATACGACTCACTTTTTACCATATTCACCCTTAATTAAAATAAACTTTTCTTAAATTTACCTTGAGCTGCCTTATTTTTCCTTCTCTCATACCAATTTTTTTTGTGCTGTCCAAACAATCAGTAGGTAATTAATCTTGGATGGAGTATGTGAAATTATGTTAATTATTGAAAGCATTCAGATTTAATTATAAATTAATTAGACCTATTAGGATGTACGCAAATACCTCTAGAAGTAAAATAAATTTATTCACTTCCCATTTAATTATACATCTCTTATTATTATTCTTTTGTTAATGGAAAAATATGTAATTTATAATAACTTTATTAATTTTATATTACATTTTGTTTTGGTTGAGGAAACAAGTAACAATAAAAATTATATAAAACAAGAACTTTATAATAAATAATTGTTATTTGATGTAATATATAATAAGCTTTATTAAATATATATATTTTGCACTTTTTACGCCAAAAAAGTACGACATTTTTCGGTCCAGATACAAATATCTCCGACATTTTTATTAGGCTGAAGTGATTTTTAGGGTGCACATCTATAATGTCATGATATCTTTTTGGCTTTGAGAAAATTAGTTCTCTAATTAGTGAATGGTTCAGTAAGAATAAATATAATAATAATTTGAATCAAATAAACAACTAGTACTTATTAGATTTCAAAAAATGAAGAAACCATTAAAATGTTTTAAATAATACCTAGCATAAATTTTAATAAAGACTTACGTAAATAGTAATAGAGCTAAAAAATTTATAGTCCAGGAGATAGCGTGCAAAAAGTGTCTGACTAACATCAAGCTAGAATTTTGTATACTAGTTCATCTTTTAGTGCCTTTGCCTTTTAAGAAAATGTGGTCGGCTAAGTTCGTCTGCGGGACATAGCTTGGCAATAGGCATTTGAAAAAAACAAAATGGTGGAGAGTGGCCATGTCCCGCCAATTATGGTGGATAGTATGATTTTCATGATCCTGAGTTCAGAATTAATTAGTAGACAAAAAATCAAGTCGATGTTATTTTCACAGTTGATAGGTTTGT
>KZ651431.1:263008-277534 GCA_001010745.2 Gerris buenoi | reverse complement strand
AAAAAAATACCAAAATTATCACCATTTAGGGTACAACCGATAGAGGTACGACAAAAAGTCATAGGACCAATGTTGTAGATCTTTTAAAATCAGTTACCGCTGGTGCTATCCGTTTTTCAATACTACTTACCGTTTAGCCATAATAAGCCCCCAAAACGGCTTAAAAATCAAGTCGGCCATTTTTATTTTTTTAGGGGTGGAAGGAGGAACTTATAAAAAAGTGAAATTTTGGAAATTTTTCGGGTTCACAATGCGGACATGGCGCGTCGAATGGCGCAAACCGCAAGTCTCTAGCTCTTCTGGAAGTGGGTAAACATTAATGTCAGTCAGTGAGTCAGTCAGTTAGCCATGCGGCTTTATAGCATGGAGACATAACAATTTCAAGATAAAAAGAACTTTTTATACTACGTTTTTAAATTTTCTATTGAATTATGTGTAGTGTTGATAATATAATTGTTATTCTTATATTATAATGTTAGTGAAAAAGAAAATAATTCCGAATTTATTTACTTCATATAAATGACAACTGACAACCAACTTGACAGATGATCTTAAACCTATAAAACTCTATAAAAGGACAAATCTTTTTACAGCGGATCTCGCCAACACCGAATCTAAACCATCGATATGCCACCGTGTACAACATTTTTAACATTTTTTCGCGTCACATAAACTATCCGCCATTTTGGATTTTAACAGATGATAATTTTTAGTTTGCAATATTTTCCCTCTGTGCGCGACAAAACGATCTTTAATAGTGCACAGTTTCATGTTTGTATCTCTTTTGATTTAAAAGTTATTGGAACCGTTCAGAGAGGCAGACAGACACAGGAACGAAGCTATAAGGGTTTCTTTTCATAGTTTTACCAACGAAACCTTAAAAAAGAATGGTAAATATAGAAATTTAATTTTCCGAAATGTCTCTATATCAACAACTTTGATTTAAAAATTTGCTCCTTGCTACCCTAAAATTTTATTTTATTCATAGTCTAAATCTACGAATTTTCAATTAATTACTTCAATTCTCATTTTCAATTAATCACAATATTGGATTTCCTTTAATCTAATTTAATTTAATTTATGCAGAATTAGTTGAGAACAAGTATAATATTTCTCAACTAAAAAAATGTTAAGGTTCGTTTATTTTACACATCGTTCAATTTCAACTTCACTTAAAATATATTTGTACTTAACGTGCATAAATAAAATAAATTTTCAAACATGCAGTGTTAATCATACAATTACAAAACACGCGATATAAAATAAAGCTAAATATTGTTTTGTCAAAAATTAAATTAAACAATAACTTTTATATTTAATAATTATTATTTTTAAATAAATATATTTTCCACGTAAATAACAAATAAAATTCCATATATTTTAGTTTTTTATAAACGAGTTTTCATATGAATAAGTTTAAAATAATTTATTTAAATTACAAATAAAAAAGGCATGAATTTTCATTCACATGTAATAAACATGTGGAGATGGTGTAACTATACTATAGCTGAAGCATGAATATTCAGTAACTACATATATGCAAAGCTAAGCTTAAATAATGGGGCTATAGAAACTTTTTTTAAAGGAACCTCGAAAAAGGGATGAAGGCCACTCCAATTCTAAATAAGTTGAATGTGGTATTTTCTCTCATTATTTTAGACCCTAAATAAATTATTTGTAAAACCACAGTCGACATTTTAATTGTGTAACCTATTAATTAAAGCAAATTGTCTAAAAATATTGCTTTCGAGCTTACGTAGCTAACGAGAGCTTAAGCGTAGGTAACGGAAGCCATGTGATCTGAAGATCGAAAAAATTTGATGTCCCTGATTTCAAAAATGCCGATGCCGATATCTGATGACAGATATCTATTTTAGATATAAGGGAACATTTTTGGTACCGTGTCTGTCAGCCTGTCCACAATTTTTGTGGACCAACATACTTACAAAAACTACTTGTACGATTTTAATGAAATTTGGATGGTATACCATAACTAGCGCATTGATGGTCCCATATAAGTTTAAAATATCTTCGATTCACAACTAGGATATATTATTTTTAAAATTTATATTTCAAAAGTACTTGTCATACTAAATGTATAAAAATTGATACATTTTTTCATAGCGTTGCAATTTGCACTCTTTAAGACAAAAAAATTTAGGGTACTTTTTTACTTTAGCACCCCCCTATATCCCTTTGTGTTAATAGTTATTTAGACAAAGGAACATAATACAGAGTAACATATATTTCTTAGTCTAGATTACTATTAGGACGAAGGGATATTTATTCCAATGTACCTTGGGACAAAGGAACATCACACTTGTGTATACATGTGCGATCATATGCCTTAGTCTAATCGACTATTAAGATAAAGGATATTAAAGATAAAACTGCCCCAGGAGTCTTAATGTCTTGGGGAGACAAACACACAAACCTTTGAGACTTTTGTAGGGTGGACTATTGTTTAGAACCAAGGGGGTGTTAAAGTAAAAAAGTGCCAAATTTAGTTTTGATATCTGCCACGATTTTGAAAATAAAGGTGTACTTGATTTAACTTTAGAATGATCTTATTAGTCATAGTAGAGTACATTTTTTTATTTAGGTACCTCTGTCAAAGAGGTTGGGTTCTTTATATTTAAATATCCTGTTTTACTTGAGTATAATAACTTTGAAGTGAAAGCTTTAAAAAAAACATTATGGGAAAATCACTAAGTAAGTGAAAGCTAGAGCTAGATATCAAATCAGTGAAAGCTAGAAGTATGAAATATCAAATCAGTCATCGAAAAGTTGAAGCTACAAAAATACCGGGTGGTTTTGGAAGTGGCGCGTTAAACCATTAATGGCATAAGCTGGACACTGAACATGATAGATAATCTTAAACTAAATGTCACAGAGAAAGATGGGATCGTCATCGTGCAATCGAAGAGCACTTCAATTATTTTGAAAACATATTTAGATCAAATGTATCTGTTTTCATCTCGATATACCGAAACCATTTCAAGAGCTGTTTGACATAACCTTACCTGTAGGGCAGGATTGTAAGGATCGAATCTGAAATTGACGTAGGTTCAAAAAGGGACCATCCTTCTCCTCTATAACTTCCTCTATCCTTCTTACAAGGGGTTAAAAGGTCCTTTGCAGGGCATCCCCAAATCAACAAGGGTCTTTCAAGTTACTCCCGAAACCGGACATTTGACATGAAGGATATTTTGATCAACGTTTTAGAAAGATCATCGCATACATCGTATCCAATAAGGGAGGGGTTGGAATTGATTTGTTTCAAAAATCTAAATAGTTCAGGAGAAATCGCAACTTTGATAGAGAGTTGAAGGTCAAAAACTTATAATTCTAAATATAAATTTCAAATGTCTGAGGGTTTAGGGATAGCATCAAATATTTTTTAAAATAATACAAAATCCCATCTCACATTTTTGTCACCCGAAAAAATTTTCTATCAATGAAATAATGAAGAATACTTCATGTCAACGACAATATTTGATATCTTTTCTCCCAAAAACTCAAATGAAAACCCTACGTCAAGTTCAACGTCAAACCAGATGCTATCTAATTCATCCAGAGGAAAATTTTCATTTAGAAGTTTAAAAAAAAAAACCCTGTTCTGATAAATATTGTTGAAATCTCTCAATAATTAGGATTTTTCGTGCGGACAGATAATATCACGCGTCATTTATTTAAAACCCTGGTTTTTAGTCGATTAATTAGGGTTGAAAAAAGGTACCCACTTATCGGTTAATAATCCCCTCTCTCATGTGTAAAAAAACCCTTCAAACCTTTAAGTGGCCACACCCACTTAATCAGAACACTGCGATCTTTACGTCAAAACGTCAAAAAATTATGCCAAAAACAGATTGAAATGAAAATTTACCTGAGAGTGAAGCAATTTACATTTAATTAATTTAATAGTCAAATCTGACGGCTGAAGTCACCCTTACCCGGATAGTTATTAATATCAATTTGATGATAGGTAATTAAATGATAGGAGATTAGATAGCAAATATAATTGATTTATTAAATAATCTTTTATCAAAAGCTATTATTATTAATTAAACAATTTCGGCTTTTATAGATTCAATTGTGCTTCAACAATACTTATAGCTTCAAACAACTAACTATTAATAATGAATTAAAAAAACTAATAATAATAATTAATAACTAAACATTTTTAATAATTAATAACTAAAACTATTAATAATTAATAACTAAAAGCTAGCATTTTATAGCTTCAATTGTTTTTACCTAATAACAATTTTTTTTGTTACAAATTGTTTAGTATTTTTTAATACTAACAATTAATAGTAAATAACTAAAACTTTTAATACTTGATAACTAAAAACTATTAATAATTAACAACTAAAAACCATTTATAATTAATTACTAAAAACTATATTTTTTTTGGAAAGAAGTTCCTTATGGCACGTTCATAGAGAATAGGCACGTTCTGGATCCCGGGAGTGAATTCGAAAAAAACGACCAAAAACACCGTCACGAAATCACCGTCACGCAAAATCCGTCACGAAATCTACCGATGACAATAACATGAGTAACAGTTCACCGAGTTAGTTGAAATTTGGTACACATGTTCATTTTACCAATGCCCAGGCTAAGTTCGTTGGACAACGTTATCCGCCCAAGCGTTCACGCGCAATGCTCGCGTAAACGTAAGCTTCAAAAATGTTAAGACGGGAAAAAGTGTTATTAAGGAAGCTTGTTACTTGACTTGTATTGTTTATTTTTGTTATATATGTCAAATGTCACTTATTTCAATCTAACATTCTTTAACAATCATACTCTTTAACTAATTTTTTTCTTTTATTCAATACATATTTATTGTAAGATGCTTGCTTTAATGATACAAATAACACTTTTCTTTTAATTTTGTCTTAATTTCGTCTTAAGGTACAAATAGTCAGTTACTTATAATTTTGTCTCTTTTCTAACTCCACCATGTATAAGTAGTTAGCAACGTATACGTACTTAGCAGTGTGATCCCGGGGGATCGAACAGGGACCCTTTTATTTTTTGTTTGCTTTAGGGCCTTCCATCTAAATTTGTTAATATATTTTTATTTTCATATAGAAAAGGATGGGAATTAAAAAAATGTTATTTCATAATATAATAACCTTTATGATTAATAATCTGCTAAATCCTAAAAATATACTTGGATGAAAGTACTTCCCTCTAATTTTATATTAAGTATTTTTATTTTTTGCTAAAAGTTTAATAACGATTCCGACCTTCATAAAATAGGATTAATTTCTTTCTTTTCTCGTCCTCAATAAGTTGGAATAAGCAGTAAAGCAGAATATAAAAAGAGGAAAAAAGGAGAAAACAGCAAACATAAGATGGAACTATAAGCACCTATATATTCAGGGCTTTTGTCTTGAAAGGGGCCGAGATTTGCCGAAAGCATAAATTCCCCAGAGTTTTCTACCAGATTAGCCAAGAAGCCGAGGCTCTAGGTCTGGCATAATATGTTAGGATAACATGACGGAAACATCTCCTTATAAACTAACATGAAAAAGGATTAGTATCTTCTATTTCCTTTTATATACATTACATGAATTGTCTGGCTCGTATAATCGGACAGTGCTCTTTTCTTTTTACCAGTAATATATGTGGGACTCTAAGAATACATTATTTCTTAGGAAATACATTTGTAAATATTAGGTATAGCCAAACATGTTATTTATCTCGATAAATTTTAATTTACAAGCTATATTTTCACGGTAAATAAACGCCATCTATCGGTCTGTGGTAATAATAATTATATGAATTATTTTTAGGTTTAACATTAATCTGAACACTATCCATAACCTGATATCAGAAATTCTATATCCAATCTCCTCAATCCTTTAGTATAGTAGAACTCCTTTCTTCCCAAAAACATCCTAGATAAACCTGTTCTAAGGAAAAATTGCGGCATAGAGATTTACTAAATTGGCGATTATTTATTAATTATCACTCAATTTATTATTTTATTTTAGATTTTGTTTTTTTATTCTTGGTTTATTATAATTTTAAATCTATTTACTTCCATATTCTAAATTCTAAATCATTCACGCCAAAAGGACTATAACCTTTTCATGTAACTCACCGTCCAAAAAAACAAAAACAAAAAACGATGTCAGTAAACACTAGTACCATCATCATCATAATTTATGTAGTTGTGTTAATCACTAATAAAAAAAGGTAATTTATTGCCGTCCTAGACTTAAATGGACTGTTAGAATAGTTACTGTTTAATGTTCACTAAAACTGCTTAAACATAAATTACATGTGAAAATTCTTTACAATGAAGGAGATTAAACAGAAAAAAGTTTGAAACAGATGAATAATGCGGTAAATTCATGATTTATAATTTGCTGATAAATGATAAATGATAAATTAGATTCGATTCCTAGAGGTTTTAGCTCTACTACACTACCTACTGACCTTATCGATATTGCAAAAAACATCTCTAATTTCTACTTTGTAATTACTCTAAACAATGAATCTCCAAAGCTGCGGGCCAGATTCGGCCCCTGGGGCGTTTTATTCGGCCCACTGCGCCACGAAAGACGTCTACAAATGAACCGAAACAATGCAAAGTCATAACTTCTCCAAAATGACATGCTATTTCAAACATGAAAAGTGTATTGGCACATGTCATATCAATTTTTGGCCGAAATGGATATAGATAATGAGCTTATGAGCCATATTCTATGCCATTGTGAAATTCAGATTAATATAAAGATAATTTTATTAGTAAGTAGTATTAGTAAATAGTAATAGCTAATTATACTTAGTTCTTCGGATCTTTTTCTCATTCTCATGACTCGGTTACAGCGTTCCTTGTCTCTCAATAAAACTTTCAGGCTTGCAACTCCACACTCCACATACGTTTGTGTTACCAGATTCAAATGAAATCTACTTCTAATTACATGTTTCTAACCTACTCTGACAAATGATTTGATGAAAACTAGAGAAAAAGAATAAAGTTGCTATAATTGACGTTATTTTCGTCACGAAGCAAGAATAAGTAACCTATAAATCCAAGATAAATCGTCGATTCAGCTTAAAGAAGGGGAAACTAAAACGATTTCTCTAGCGCGTTGCAAAGAACACACCTGTACTGCAGATTCGTCTGACAACCAGTGATTGATGCGTTAAAGGCTTTCCTTCATTTGCTGACCTCCCTTGTAAAAGTCTGAATGCTTCAGAAGCTATTTGTAGTAATTTGCCCTTAAGGTAAAAGGGCCTGAAGGAAGGGCTTTGCTGCAAATGGGAGCTCCTTTCCTTAAACTCTTAGTGCTCCCAGATGTTGCACTAATGTTAGTTTAACTGGGCACTTGCTTCCTCCAAAATATTACATGAGTGAAAACTTTAGCAAAGCCCGCACCCGCACTATTCATCTGTTTCAAACTGTTTAATGCTTTATATTCAGCTATATTACAAGCGATAAATCTCCTCACCAGCAGTGCTAAACTAGTTAAATATAATTCTAAAGCTATTCATAATTTGTGTTGCTTCTAATTTGAAGTCGTTATTCGACCCCCTTTATACTTTGTTTTCTTCCCTTCTTCTCTGCGCCATTCGCCACGCAAAATTAACTCAAAGTAGTTTTAAAAGATAAATTGAATGAATTAAGCCAATATTAAAATCTTTATTTAAAGTAAGAGTAAATTTGTTTTATTTTATACAATTTTAACATGAATTTATATATAATAATAACATTTTATTTACTTCAGTAGAAGTTAGGTCATAAATGTATTATGTGGAATGAAATAATCAAGTAAATAAAAGTAAATAGTCTGCCAATTTGTTTGGAACATAGCCTCCTCATAATAATAACAACATAAAGTTGTTAATACAAACGCATTTGTGCGTACACACGAAGAAGATTAAAGTATTATGAGACTAACAATGGGCTAATAATGACCAAATTTCATTACAGTCGGACGAGTAGTTTTTACGATATGGGAGACAGGCTACAAAAACCTGCAAAAATCCTGCTGAAGCATTTTTGAAATCGGAGACAAACAAAAACATGATCAAAATGTTTCTGATAATTTTGGTAAGCTCGGAAGAAAAAATGTAATCGAATTAATTGGTCAACTGAAATAAATAATAATAATAATATATACGTCATTGAAGTGTTACTTAATTTGTTGTTTATAATATTCTTCTGCTTTAAGTTATTTTCTTTCAGCTTTACAGTTTATTGAATTTTAGAGAATAACTTTACTTTTTTACTGTACAAAGAAAAGAATCTTTGATAAGATTGTGTAAGGAAGTCAATTTATTTAATGCTTGGATACGAGAAAAGGTTATCTTTAAGCTTTGTAAAAGGTTATCAGTTCTGGCAAAAAAAAAAGGAGGAAACAAACTAATTTAAATTCATGGCAAGAAATCTTTTTTTTCTCCCCATCGTACTCGTTCGTTTAGTGAATTCGATGCCATCTTTACAGTGTAAAAAGATCTCTTTAAAGGGTGTCGTCTTAAAAAGAGGGTGAAAACCCTGACACATCTTCACAGTCTGTAGAATAAGATCTTCGAGATTAAAAGTAAGAATTCTCGAAGTCTTCTACCTTCGGGACGAAGTTAAAAGATGGCAAAGGACTTGAGAATTTGGGTTTAAAAGGAAGAAAAGGGTGGAAGGATCGTCTCGATCAAGATGTCGAAAGGTGTTCTCTAAGTTGAAAAAGCTTCGAGTAAGGATCACAAGAATTTATCTTGAACATGCAAAAGAGGCGACACCTTCCCTTAATCAAGATAACGTGTGTAATTGAATGGCATTTTAAAGGAGATTTTTATGATACTGAAAAATACCTGAATAACGTAACGGTACTGCTTCTACTACTTACATCATAAAAAGTACTTTAAGGATAATAATATCACTTCCTCAAGGATTTTTCTGAAGTTATTTATCCTTCTTCTCGAAAGAATAAAATGGTATAGAGAAATTTTACTGTCCCTTTTTTTATCTTCATAAATTAACTAATCAGTGTCGATATTTTAATTTAATTCCCCCTATTAATAGAATATACAAAACATCAATATAAAAACCTAATTCGCTACATATTTGTATATGCTGTATTATATTCTTATGAATAATGTTTTTATATAAGTTTTTAATCATGTCATAAAAGAGATTGCATCTGACGAACTTATTGGTAGATACCTAATAACGTTTTAAATTAAAAGAGTACCTTTATAAATAGAAAAAAATACGTGTGGTGTCGCGGAACACCCGGTAGGAACGAAGTTCCTTACATTTTTCATTAAATATGAATTATAAAATCACACTGCTAAAGACGTATACATTGCTAATTACTACTTATTTTCGATATTTACAAAAAAATGCAAGTGACATTTTTGACATATAACAAAAATAAACAAAACAAGTCAAGTAACAGGGTTCCATAATAACATTTTCCCCCGTCTTTTTGAAGCTTACGTTTACGCGAGCGTTGCGCGTGAACGCTTGGGCGGATAACGTTTTCCAACGAACTCAGCCTGGTCATTGGTAAAATGAACATGTGTTACAAATTTCAACTAACTCGGTGATCTTTTACTCAAGTTATCGTTATCGGTAGATTTCGTGACGGTGATTTTGGTCGTTTTTTCGGATTCACTCCCGGGCTCCAGAACGTGCCATAAGGAACTTCGTTCCAAAAAGTGTATTCAGATAATTTGAACGACTTGAAAGTTATAATAACGTAAACTATAAAAGTATGATAAATATGGTATTCAATACTTGTAGGTAGAAGTTAAATAAAAAAATAGTTAGATCTTGGTTAGTTGATTATGTAATTCAGTTATAGGAATTGGTACATTTGTTGTCTATTTTTTTCTTTTCCATATTTTTCTATGAGAAGGGTGGTTAATTAACTCGTGTAAGAATATGTGAACTGTGAACTCTTTTGGATTCAAACCAGATAAAAATTGGTGTATGGACTGGACATTTGTGTCAGGAAAGTGCGAGGCCATTACCTACTTTCTTCTTTGCAATAATTTTGTTAAGCTATTGTCATTTCTGCTTTATAACTATTTACTTGTCGTTACTAAGAGCAAATTAAAGGTTATTGTTTGGTGTACCACAGGGTCATTTAATTTTACTTTGATCCCCACTTTTATTTGTAATCTTTCTTTTTTTTCTCCCCCCCCCCCACGTTCGTATGTTGCTGTCCAAACAATAAGCTTACCAGCTCAGGACCCCTACCCTCAAGATGTGATTACGTCTATTAAATATCTTTATATAGCTCTTATATTTCTCTTTAATAATTTAATTCAAGGTTCAATATCCTGCAGGGGGTTGCCCTAATAGCCCTTGAGCTAGGTACTGCGACTGCGGAGTTAGGATCCAAAGCCTAACAGGAGGGATCCGACCTGATGCCTCTACACTAATGACATCCCCCCCCTCAATAATAATGTTATTTATTAACACACCATATCTGTATGGAGGATTGGAAAGCGAGGGGAAAAGCTAATCGATACAGGTAGTCCAGGTCTCCTGGGTGAAACTTTAGAAAGGAAACATTGAGATAAAACTCTATACGTACATGGTTAATGTTATTATTGATATACAGTCCACTCACCTCTGATGAAATTGGCTAATAATAATTGGCAAACGGAGCAATATACGGTAAATTGTTTCAGTAAATTGTACTTCTTTTTTGGCGTGGGGGAGTCAACTACTCACTCTTACTCGCCGATACTACTACCGGAAAGGTAATGTAAGAATACGAATTAAAAATTAAAGTTAAACGAACGCTAAATTAACTTCGACGAACAATACATATATTTTATAAACAAGATGTAGGATGATAGAAATATAAACTAATTAATTATACAAAATCATGTGAGACAGCATGCATTGCCTTACGACCGAAAACTCCTACTACATACGACGACTATTGTAATAGGTAAAAATACAGCGAATCATAAAAGGAAACAATGATAAAAGGTTTCAATAAAACAAAATTATGAAAGGAAGCTTTCAAATAATACTAAATTAAATAATTACAGAAGACTAAGTCGATTAAGGTATTATGTTAGAATAATTACAAATAGTTTCTTAAGATAAAGGTTCCTAAGATATATCCTAATAGATAAAATAAAATGTGAAGCTTTAAAAGGAAGGTTGGGGCCCCAAAAATATCAGTTAAAACATAAAGTAGTAGATAAAGCTAGCTTAAAGATGTGAGAAAATACGAAAAGAGATAACTTGTACTAAACTACCTGATCTGGATATTGGTTGATGATTATTAAACCTAATCTATCTATATGCTAAATTAAACATTGAACTCTTTGAAATCATAACGAGGACATACATATGTATCAAAGATTATCTTGGATTCCGAAGTATGACTATGTAGTTAGTTTATAAATCACATTTATTCCAATAAAAATAAGAGTTTGATTTGAAGGTCTTCAAATAAACATCTAAATAAAGGCAAAAAATTATATTAGAACTAAACAGTTACTAAGTCCGTTCATGGATTTAATAGAATGCAAAGAATATTTGATCTATAGCTACTTCGTAAATGTTTTCGCTACTTTTTTTTTTTTTTTTTTTTTTTTTTTTTTTTCCCCNTTTTTTACTATTATTTGTTTTTGCAGCAATATACAAGTTACTTTTAGTAGCAAAACATATTTCTTTACTCTTAAACTTTCGATTTCATTCGATAACGTTTTTCACTTTAAAAATATAATCTTAAAAACAAAACATATTGTAGGAAATAAATAATAATTGAAACTTCCACTAAACTTAAAAGCAAGTTGGAAACATCTAACAAAAACCTTGATAACTTGAAAAGCCCTTATCAAAGAAGTTAAAGTAAAAAAGTTTTTCATACACTATAGTAAAAAAACCTTTATTTTGTCACATACCTACTTTACTTAAGGAATGTACTTATTTATAAAGTGCGGTTTAGGGTTTTTCCTTTTTTAATTTATAGCTTTTTTTGTGTGTAATGGAGAAAATAGTGCTTTTTCCTCTTAAGTTTTCTACTTACTTTTTTTTTTTTAAACTTTGGAAGGCCCTCCCCCCCTTGGTACTTTTAATAACAAAGTTTCTCCACACACCTCAAAGTACAGTGAGTACAGGGGAAGTGTCTCGCTACCGATTTTATTTATTTTTAAACTTTTTCTATGTCAAAAGGCGAAAGGGCGAGAAAAATAAAATCAGTTAAGGGAATGTCTAGGGGTGAAACCCTTGTCCTTACCTATGGAACAAGACGAAAACACGTGACGCTTTTCATTCCAACTGAAAAATTGAAATAAATAAATCACTGGCAACACTGTCGGATTTAGTAAAAACACCATTTCTTTCTTATTCAGAAAATACTGCAGAAAATTGCAAGAAAACTTGAACTTAATTTCTGTTTCTCTATTTCAATTTATTCAAGCTTTATTTATGTGTGTTTCTAGTTTTTTTTTTTAAATATATAAGAAATTCAATAATCCTGTAAAGACTTTTTTTATTTTTTATTTTACTAAAACTTTTATGTGAGTTGAAATAAGACATTTTTTTTTATTTTACGAATAAAATGTCGCTTTCTAACAATTTGGATAAGGATTTATTTATTTGATTTTCACTTTTTTCGTTTAAAAATAGTTGCTGAAGTTTTTATTAAAGCTGAAGCGGATTGACGTAGATTTATTATATATTTATCTGGCCAGATGTTTTTTATTCAATCGTGATCATTCTGAAGAAATTGTATTATGTCTCCGAATAGAGATAAAATTCTAGATAGAAAACAGTTTCAGACATCAGAGAACATGTTTTGCCTCGTGTTTGTCTGTCGGTCTGTCGCTAAAAATTTTTGTGAACACAACTCTTCAAACTACGTGTCCGACTTCATAAAATGTTGATGCTAGGTTACAATTAAATTAGCCCATTGATGATTTGATTTAGAATAAATATGTAGTATTATATGAAATGTCGCAATTTAATATAATTTAAGGTACTTCATTAGATTGTTACTCTCCTTATAAAACAAACAGAGGTAATTAACAATCTAAAGAATGTTGTATAGAATGTTTATAGAATGTTCTACTTTAGACTGTTACTCCCCTTATGAAAACAGAAGAGTGATATTCCTTTGTCCTTAAGTACATTGGACTAAACAACCTTTGTCTTAATAGTTATTCATTCAAAGTTATTTATATTCGAAGAAAACATGGGGAGTAACAATATAAAGAAGTTCCTAATTTAAAATTCATTGAGATTACAACTAGTTAATTTATAATTTTGACTTATTTATTTATCTTGAGAATTATACTATTATTGAAGCATTTAAAACTTTTTGCTAATTGTGGTTTTAATCGACCACAAAATTATTTTGTTATAAATTATTCACATCACTTTTCAAGTTAGGGATTTATTATACGAAATGAAGTTAAGTTGGCAATCGTGTTTCCTCTATTCCAAGTAAGTTTATTTGTGGAAGTGAAGCAGTTAAGATTTGAGTTTATACGGGAAGGTTTAAAGGTAAGCGATGCATCAAGAAGGAGACAGTTCCCACTTTCCTCTCTAAGAGACTCTCAGATAATTGGTTCAGATAGCTGAGAAAAGAGAGGGGGGGTTATTCCCTCCTTCCAGTTTAGCCACCTTTGCAGTGAGTAAAGTCACCAAAAAAAAGGAAAATAACGTTAGGACATTGAAGGGGAATTGCAAGGAACGGCTCAGCCAATTTCCTAGCCATCCATCGTTCTGTCGTGCTAGGAGGGTGAAGACTTGGAGAGTCTGAAAAATCTGCTACCTCAGTTTTAATTCCAAACTCTTCAACTTGTTCAGCATAAAATAACAAAACAGCTGGAAAAAAACGTAACAACATTTCTCTAAAATCAAGATAGAAATCATTCTGTTGTAAGAATTATCCTAAGAAAGAGTCAAAGACAACATTTTACAAACTTAAGTTTGGTTCCTGATAGACTTTTTTAATAAAGTAATAAGTGATGTGGATATTACATGACGCCTAAATGGCGGAAATAACGAATAGATGAAGTAGACCAGTTTAGTTTCTAGTGCTTGCTTGGAAGTGAATATAGTAAACTAATTGTTGTACAAAATAATTAAATATTGATACAGTAGATTGTGATTGTAGGTACCTAATAATAATTCATTGTTATAATAATTAGTTAATACATTATAAGGGATAAATATATATATTAAGATAAGAGATCTCTTGGCCACTGCCTCTTCAAACGTCCGGGAGGAGGTCAACGTCCTTGTACTGATAAGAACACGGGCAAAACTGTTCTGTGTTATTTATGGTTTATGACAATATAATTATTATTCTAAACCGTAGGTTTTCGTAGCCAGAGTCTAACAATAATTATAGATCTTCCCGATGCGCGTCACAGATGTTCTGTGTAACTTTGTTAATTTCTGGTACCCGACACAACTACCAAAATTTCTGACTTTCTCCTCCGAATGATCTAGATTCCAGATTTAATAAACTGATTAATTGAACTAGTAAGTATTTGTTACCACTAACTTTGCTTGTTTAATTTCATTTT
>KZ651431.1:239927-257786 GCA_001010745.2 Gerris buenoi | reverse complement strand
CGATCAATTAAATAGTGAACCAGGTCAATAGAGCATAAAGCTGAAGCTGGTCAATGAAGATTAGTCAATGGCCAAGCTTCAACCAATCATTAGTAAATATATTGTATTGCAAAAAGTCTAAATAAAAATGAAACTCATGAATTAATTTTGTTTTTCAAATATTAAATTCTGCAGTTGTTTTTAAAAATATAAGGGTGTTATAGAGCCCTTAAGAGACTTAGTTCACTTGGGATTCACCCCCTTTCGCAGACAATTCCCAAAGACACAAAGAGGGAGAAGAGAATTCTTTATAAGGTAAAAAAACCCATCGACTTTTTACCTTGAAGAATAAATTCCGAATAAACTCCCTACAGAAAAAAAGTATAGGGTGGTACTTTAGGCTCAAAATCCCCACAGACGAATCTTTAATAGCTTATTGTTTATTCCGTCGAAGGATCTTGACTTGCTAGTTTGGAGAAAGGAGGAATCAAGTCCAAAGTATCGATAAAAAAGGAAGAAATCAAAGAAAAGACGGAAGGTAAAGGAGTGGGAGTGATGAAGTTGTGTCGAGGATTTCAATGTCAGTGGCTCGAGTTTGGTGCCACCTCGGGACTTTGGCTGGCTAAAGCTTTGGCTTGGAGGATTGAAGGCCCCTTATCCATTCCCTCCTCAACCCAGAACATGTTTCGAATCTTTATCAGGGATAACTCCGTGACTCCGTCTTCTACATTTCAACATGTACACTCCAAGTCTTATCTTCTTCTAAAAAGAGTTTCTTACTATCAAACCCAACCAAATACACAAAGGATTTTATAACAGAAACTAATTTATTTTTGTTGATGTTAGTTCATTAGTAATTTAACTTAGTTTATTAGGTATGAACAATAATGAAACTCTGAGAAATATGCGTAATGTGGCAGAAAACATGACAAATGTGACGCTTTTAAATTTAACAGGAGGTCAATAGATTTTCATTTACAGTTCAATATTTTGACGATAGGCGGGCTGAAGTTTCAATAAACGACATGGAAAATTTTGACACTCTTTAATATCGTGCCAGAAAGTTAGAATATAATAGGTGGTAGATTGGTTTTCATTTGTATTCATTATAGTACTCGCCGATAGGAGTTATTAATTTTGTATAAAATGATATCAGAGCTCCTAGTGGACCAAATTATAATCAAAATAGATTAATGTTCCATACTTTCATGCCTTAAGATCCATCTACTGTATATATTAGACAAATGTATACTGATTTTCTCCACTTTATAGAGAAACATTGAAATCCATTGGTTTTAAACATTAAATCGATACATGCAAATCGATACATACAAACATTACATCGATACATCTACTGTATATATTAGACAAATGTATACTGATTTTCTCCACTTTATAGAGAAACATTGAAATCCATTGGTTTTAAACATTAAATCGATACATGGGTTTAATGCTCAAAAACATAATATATGCATGATGAAATTGAGAAAATGGGTATTTCTAACAAGTTTTGGTTTTCTATTCATATAAAAATAATGGTTTTCTATTAATTTAAAAAATTATTTTGCAAGAAAAGAAGGTGATGTGATTACTCGTTATCACCACTTACCAAATTAATAGAACCTTTTACCTCTTCAGTTCTACAACCTATCACTTATTTACAGCTTCATTAAAATTAAAATAATTTATATATCCATTTTTATATTATCAGGTAAAATATTATCCAAGGGTATAGCCGGGAGTTTTTATTTTAAAGAGAGAGATAGGTAATATCTCAAAAATATAACTGTTTTCCCCTCAGTTTATCAATCTAAATTGAACATTATCTTATCGTTTCTGAAGTTTAATGTTTATATTAAGTTAAAAATGTCATTATAGTCTACTCCTTTGTTTGTTTTAGTTAGGATATATATATATATATATTTTTAAATACTGTTAGATTTCATATGTGAATCAAATAGGATCTGAATGAAAAACTTTTTCTTTCGGATTCACAAGAAAATCACAACAAAACTCGCGGAAGCCTACGAACTACGTTAGGATTTTGTTCAATTTTGGTAGATTCTACAGTCTACCAGAAGATGGAATGACTAAGCGCAGGACGTAGTTAGCAAATGATAATTCATTGACTTCAATTATTTTTAAATTTATTAAGGTCCACCTTGTATATTTTGTAGACTCTACCATATTTTAGTAAAGATAGACACGAGTCGTTCTCTTTGGCCTTAAGTGAACGGTGTTGTTTTCTTGGAGTAATTACGTGGTAAACTCGCCCCTTTAAGGCGGAGATACACATGCCAGCTACTTGCACGTGTAAGCTACTTGCATGTTGCACGTGGATATGTTAAATGGCATGCCTATAGCTGGTAAGCAAGCGGATAAAATCTTAATAAAAATCCTTGGTATGCCAGTTACTGGCAATACCCTCTTTTGGCATGCAAGCTACTTCTCCAATTTGACGCATATGATCTCCACCTTAAATTTACTTTTCTCTGCCAAGCGTACTGAAGGTACGGAAGCTACGGGGTCGTTACGAAGAACTAAAATATTTTATATCTCGGATTTAAAAAATTCCAAGACACATCTGTTTCAGACATCTAGGAAAATTTTTGGTTACGTGTCAGTCTGTCGGTCTGTCACTCAATTTTTTACTTTTTACCTAATAGATCGAGAATCTAGGCATCCGAGGTTTAGATCTTCTGTGTTCCAATCGGTCAAACAAACGATCAATTAAATAGTGAACCAGGTCAATAGAGCATAAAGCTGAAGCTGGTCAATGAAGATTAGTCAATGGCCAAGCTTCAACCAATCATTAGTAAATATATTGTATTGCAAAAAGTCTAAATAAAAATGAAACTCATGAATTAATTTTGTTTTTCAAATATTAAATTCTGCAGTTGTTTTTAAAAATATAAGGGTGTTATAGAGCCCTTAAGAGACTTAGTTCACTTGGGATTCACCCCCTTCGCAGACAATTCCCAAAGACACAAAGAGGGAGAAGAGAATTCTTTATAAGGTAAAAAAACCCATCGACTTTTTACCTTGAAGAATAAATTCCGAATAAACTCCCTACAGAAAAAAAGTATAGGGTGGTACTTTAGGCTCAAAATCCCCACAGACGAATCTTTAATAGCTTATTGTTTATTCCGTCGAAGGATCTTGACTTGCTAGTTTGGAGAAAGGAGGAATCAAGTCCAAAGTATCGATAAAAAAGAAGAAATCAAAGAAAAGACGGAAGGTAAAGGAGTGGGAGTGATGAAGTTGTGTCGAGGATTTAGATACACATGCCAGCTACTTGCACGTGTAAGCTACTTGCATGTTGCACGTGGATATGTTAAATGGCATGCCTATAGCTGGTAAGCAAGCGGATAAAATCTTAATAAAAATCCTTGGTATGCCAGTTACTGGCAATACCCTCTTTTGGCATGCAAGCTACTTCTCCAATTTGACGCATATGATCTCCACCTTAAATTTACTTTTCTCTGCCAAGCGTACTGAAGGTACGGAAGCTACGGGGTCGTTACGAAGAACTAAAATATTTTATATCTCGGATTTAAAAAATTCCAAGACACATCTGTTTCAGACATCTAGAAAAATTTTTGGTTACGTGTCAGTCTGTCGGTCTGTCACTCAATTTTTTACTTTTTACCTAATAGATCGAGAATCTAGGCATCCGAGGTTTAGATCTTCTGTGTTCCAATCGGTCAAACAAACGATCAATTAAATAGTGAACCAGGTCAATAGAGCATAAAGCTGAAGCTGGTCAATGAAGATTAGTCAATGGCCAAGCTTCAACCAATCATTAGTAAATATATTGTATTGCAAAAAGTCTAAATAAAAATGAAACTCATGAATTAATTTTGTTTTTCAAATATTAAATTCTGCAGTTGTTTTTAAAAATATAAGGGTGTTATAGAGCCCTTAAGAGACTTAGTTCACTTGGGATTCACCCCCTTTCGCAGACAATTCCCAAAGACACAAAGAGGGAGAAGAGAATTCTTTATAAGGTAAAAAAACCCATCGACTTTTTACCTTGAAGAATAAATTCCGAATAAACTCCCTACAGAAAAAAAGTATAGGGTGGTACTTTAGGCTCAAAATCCCCACAGACGAATCTTTAATAGCTTATTGTTTATTCCGTCGAAGGATCTTGACTTGCTAGTTTGGAGAAAGGAGGAATCAAGTCCAAAGTATCGATAAAAAAGAAGAAATCAAAGAAAAGACGGAAGGTAAAGGAGTGGGAGTGATGAAGTTGTGTCGAGGATTTCAATGTCAGTGGCTCGAGTTTGGTGCCACCTCGGGACTTTGGCTGGCTAAAGCTTTGGCTTGGAGGATTGAAGGCCCCTTATCCATTCCCTCCTCAACCCAGAACATGTTTCGAATCTTTATCAGGGATAACTCCGTGACTCCGTCTTCTACATTTCAACATGTACACTCCAAGTCTTATCTTCTTCTAAAAAGAGTTTCTTACTATCAAACCCAACCAAATACACAAAGGATTTTATAACAGAAACTAATTTATTTTTTGTGATGTTAGTTCATTAGTAATTTAACTTAGTTTATTAGGTATGAACAATAATGAAACTCTGAGAAATATGCGTAATGTGGCAGAAAACATGACAAATGTGACGCTTTTAAATTTAACAGGAGGTCAATAGATTTTCATTTACAGTTCAATATTTTGACGATAGGCGGGCTGAAGTTTCAATAAACGACATGGAAAATTTTGACACTCTTTAATATCGTGCCAGAAAGTTAGAATATAATAGGTGGTAGATTGGTTTTCATTTGTATTCATTATAGTACTCGCCGATAGGAGTTATTAATTTTGTATAAAATGATATCAGAGCTCCTAGTGGACCAAATTATAATCAAAATAGATTAATGTTCCATACTTTCATGCCTTAAGATCCATCTACTGTATATATTAGACAAATGTATACTGATTTTCTCCACTTTATAGAGAAACATTGAAATCCATTGGTTTTAAACATTAAATCGATACATGGGTTTAATGCTCAAAAACATAATATATGCATGATGAAATTGAGAAAATGGGTATTTCTAACAAGTTTTGGTTTTCTATTCATATAAAAACAATGGTTTTCTATTAATTTAAAAAATTATTTTGCAAGAAAAAAAAAGGTGATGTGATTACTCGTTATCACCACTTACCAAATTAAAAGAACCTTTTACCTCTTCAGTTCTATAGCTTCATTAAAATTAAAATAATTTATATATCCATTTTTATATTATCAGGTAAAATAATATCCAAGGGTATCGTAACAATATCCAAGGGTATAGCCGGGAGTTTTTATTTTAAAGAGAGAGATAGGTAATATCTCAAAAATATAACTGTTTTCCCCTCAGTTTATCAATCTAAATTGAACATTATCTTATCGTTTCTGAAGTTTAATGTTTATATTAAGTTAAAAATGTCATTATAGTCTACTCCTTTGTTTCAGTAATGAAAATAAACCATAATGGGAAGTTATTTAAAAAAAATCTTATTAAGAAGCTGAAATATTCGAAAAATAACAAACGAATTTGCCTTCACATTTTCCGTTGCAACTCGCCATCTTTTAATATTTCCTTACCAAGGAGAATCCCCTGGGAAATATCATCATATTGCTCCTTATATTTTTTTCCTTCTACCCTACACCATGAAGAAAAAACTCCTTCTTCGTAATTTGTCTCGAGATTACTACTTCTAAAGAGACCACGACCACGAATAAAAATGAAATGCCTCTTGTTTCTTTTTGAGTAGAGTTTATTCTTTTAAATGAATTTTATTTTGAGGAAAGATAGGGATCGTTTTGGATAAAGATGCTTTACAAGGAATAAGGAAATTGTTTTTAAGAGTAAAAATAAAAATAATAAAAGAAAAAAAAATGGAAAGAAAGATTTAGATAATGCATGATTGTTTGGCATGAGATGAGGTGATGTCCCAAGTATCCTTCGACCTATGAACAGTTTGCCCACAACCTTGCTGTAAGCATATATTGCCTCGTACGACTTACCCACCTAATGGCCGACCATTATCCTTCCTGAACGCTTTCTTCTCTCCCTAACCATTCAACGTATTTTCACTTCTTACCCTTCTTAGACGCAGGGTTATATTTTCTTTCTGATTTTTCCTCCGACTGCTTTTTTTTATTTTTAGCAATACATCTAAAGGCAGCCTTCCGATTCGGGATGTTTGAATTATGCATAGGATGTATTCACGATATCCCCAAGATTTCTTTTTCTTACCCTTGCTCGCCCCTTCACTACTTATCGATCATTTCATGAGTTCTCCCAGATCCAAGCACGAGGGAATCTTCCAAGGAGGTCTCCGGACTCCTTTTCTTTTTGTAGTTTTTATACCCTTTATTGTAACCGCTTATACGTTTCTTTCTCTCTCTCAATTCTTCTTTTTGACTTTATCATTCTCATACGTCGTATCTTTTCAGATTTTTCACACATCCCAGTCCCTTCTATTTTTCTTTACTTTTTGAATCGGTCCTATTCAGGCGTAATAAAAGAATAAAACATATCTCTGAATCAAAACCACATACACGATAAGAAATCTTTGTTACCTTATGAAGACTCCAAACCTTTTTTTATTATTTTATATACATTTCTTATAAACTCAATTGACAGCAAAAAGGGTAAAAAGCAGAATACAACTAAAATGGCTGACTAATAAATAAAAAGGGTGAAGAGAGAAAATTTTAAATCAATGGCAGATTGTTTTGTAATGATAACGAGTGGAAACCAAGTGATAATGGAAAGGGGTGATGATATAGAGTAACATTGGATTAAGTAAACCCTATCACCGAGTATAATTATTAATGAAACTTAGGCAATATAGGGTTTCTTATCTGCATGGGAAGGAAATGGACGAGCTAGAGGGTGACCGAAGGCCAACTGACCACAACACAATCTGTTGGCTAAATCTTACCCTACCAATAACTGAGAACTGTGAACCCCTTCTAACTCTATATTCCCTTGAAAGCGATTATCTCTTAACACTGACCAGAACAAATCTATAAACAAACCGGACCCTCCTGTAAACTAAATAACACATGTATCTGGAAATTAATAAGTTTAAGATGAAACTTGTATCTTATTATAAACTAGACGCTCTAAAAGATTGGTTATTTAAATGTATACGAGTTGTTATTGTCTGGAAAGTGTATCGGAGTTCGAAATAGCACTAATATATATTTAATCTGGAATCTTGAATAAGTTGTAATTTTGGACAATAGTTGAAACTATTTTATTGACGGAGTTTGCCAAACAATGTAGAAATTCTCAATTCTAAAATCCTCTAAACTCCAAATTAAGGAATAACAATCATAAACTGCAGAGTCCGTAACCAAGCACGGACCCTCTATGTTGAGAATAATCCGCACTCATTAGTTAGCTGAAGTTTTCTTCTTAATCCGGAGAGACATAACAATATTTAATATTAAGGTTCCGCAGGCAAAACCGAAAACCCTTATTATTTACAGCGTTTCTCAGTCTGTCTGCCTCTAAAGAGAACATTTGACATTTGAAACTTTACAGTTATTATATGTCTAATAACATAAAAATACATGAACACAAGAAAAAATAGGCAAATAAAAAAAATGGTTGTGCAGAGGAACTGCCGATAAAAAAGAAAATCACAATAAACGTAAAAACGTTTTAAAAAATGCCTAGGGCCTCCAAGAAAATTTAACATTTACAAGACGGTAAACTTAATTGAAAAGTGCTTGTAACCAGGAGGAGTGCGATATGGCTTTGTCACAACTTAAAATTCTTGGGGTTACCCCTATAGGTTCAAAATATGCCCTTTATTTTGAAAATATCTCAGTCATTTTTTTTATTTAAAAAAAAAATATTGTTTTAACTTTCAAAATGTTTTTCAAAATTCTATGTAAATAATAAAATATTTCTATTTTTCTTTCTTTTAACAGGCGTTTTACTTCAGTGGAAGGAACAAGGGACCACACGTAGTCAGGTGGAATAAATGGAAGCCCCACCGACTTGAACCACCTCTCTACAACCTTAAATTATCATTACATAAAAAGCAAAGTTCAAAAATAAACATTTTCTAAACAAAAAAGTAAACGTTTTAATCATGACATTGTTTCTTAGTTGTTAACTGGGAANAATTCTTTTATAAATTTAAAGTTTTTATTAAATATAAATCATTATTGTTTAATTTTTGAATTTTGTAAAAAAAAAGGAGTTGTAATATATCCCCTCTCCTTATCATTGATTGTTGTTGTATCTATAATATTAAAATACATTTAGTCTAGAATCTGAAGCCTTAGTGTTCACTTCATAGACTCCCCACTCCACACATCACAGTTTTAACTTTCAAAATGTTTTTCACAATTCTATGTAAATAATAAAATATTTCTATTTTTCTTTCTTTTAACAGGCGTTTTACTTCAGTGGAAGGAACAAGGGACCACACGTAGTCAGGTGGAATAAATGGAAGCCCCACCGACTTGAACCACCTCTCTACAACCTTAAATTATCATTACATAAAAAGCAAAGTTCAAAAATAAACATTTTCTAAACAAAAAAGTAAACGTTTTAATCATGACATTGTTTCTTAGTTGTTAACTGGGAATTGATGAATGTTTATAATGAACATTTATTTTGATCAGTACTTTATAAACTAGGTTTTTCCTGGGAAAACGGCTTATTTTAAAATCAACCTTCCTCTCAAATGTATTGCAGAATTGCAGCTCCTTCCCATATTTTTGAAAAAAGAAAGCTATATAATTGAGTAGTGTTACTACGATGGAGACGATTCACCTCGAAACGATTAGTTATTGTTAAGCTAAGGCAACCACATTTAATTTTCCAATAAAAATTATTATTTGTTTAATTTAAAACAAAACCGTAGTTTTTGGTGAGGTCATATAGGGATAAAAATAATAAATCTGCTTCAATCCATCCTGGCTATATTTCGACCCTCAACTTAAGTCATCTTCAAGCCTCAAACGGTTCCTGATTAAATACAAAAATATTTCATGTCAAACTGTAAAAATTCCCAAACTTTCAAACTATTGATCTTTACCTACATGGTAATTTGTCATTAAAATCAATACATAATTGTATTTAGTAAAATATTATTTCAAAATTATTAAAAACTTGTAAAACATCATATATAACAACTAAACAAAAGTAAGAACCGATAAAATTAACTTAAAATAACCAGAAAAACGAAAAACATCTGTTATCACAGTCTCTTTGTATAACAGTCAAACTGTGATACAAAATTTGACATGGAATATTTTTGTATTTAATCAGGAACCGTTTGAGGCTAGAAGATGACCTAAGTTGAGGGTCGAAATATAGCCAGGATGGATTGAAGCAGTTTTATTATTTTTATCCCTATATGACCTCACCAAAAACTACGGTTTTGTTTCAAATTAATTAAAAAAGGGATAACTAAAGTCAGAAAAAATATTTGTTTAGATTTCCGTTAGTCTTAAAATAGATATAACGACTAATCTGAATAGATATCTTATTAAATTTACTTAATATTGACTTTTTTTTTCATATTTGAAACTAAGCCCGTTGCTACGGCCTTAACGGCTCATATACCTATATATTTAGTAAGCTCTATCATCTATTTAGCTGTACAGTACAGATAAGTAAAAATAAAGTCATTAAACTTTTTATTACTGTATTTGCCTTATGTGATGCAATACTTTTGACGGAAAGCATAATATGCATATTATTAACAGGTTGGCCATCTCTCATGTTCGATTTTACGGGGCAATCTGTTTAAATGCATTTGTATTTTTTTTTTTTAAATAATCATTCTTAAGAATGATTCAGATTTATTTACTTTTGATACGCTTGGAAGCAATATTATTGTTAATGTATTATTAATGTTCTAGTTATTTATACATTCAGTTTAATCGGAACGCATATCATTCTTTACTTGGTTAATAGAGGAACTTTATCAGAAAGCATAAATAGTGACTATTATTTTCATTTGATTGCAAGGTTAATTCGTTCTTTGACGTGATAATTATTTCTTTTTTTTATAATAGCTTTTTCATTTACTATTATAAGATAATGAAAAATAAATAACATTTTATTCTAAAATAAATTCAAATAAATGCTAAGTAATATTTTTTCCTGTAAATTTAAGCGAATTTTCTAAGAAAATTAAGCTATTGCAATCTATGGCTTCAAAATATTTGTAATGCGAATTTTGAAAATTTTCTCCATGGAAATCAGTTTTAGACCATTCTTAATCGTTGGAATTTAACACTATTTTTTGTGTATATATGTATGTATGTATGTATATATTTTTTCTCCCAACTAGAGATAAAATAATTTTTTTTTGGATATCATCTTGATTTAACGACCTCATTATTTATGCCAAATATAAATAAATTTTAGTGTATACCCACGCATGCAAAAAATATTTTCGTTCATAGAATCTTAAAATTAGGTAATTTCATCATCACAGTTATAAGTAATAGTTACAAGTAGTACTTAAAAACAAACTGTTATATCATATTTATTTATAAAAAAAAAAAATATTATAAAACTACATATCAACTAAATTGCTACAAAAATTAAATTTATTGTTCAAATACAATACACAAATTTACATAAAATAAATAATAATTATTAGAAAAGTTACTCATAATATATTTTTAAACATATCAAAATATAAAATTTAAATTATAAAAAATGTTTGACTAGTTTTTATTAAAAACATATACAAATAATAATAATATTAAAATACAGTATGAAATATTTACAATTACAATTATTTGACTGGTAACGCTTGCATAATTATTTAATCGTTGATTATAATAAATGCTAAACTTCTCATTTCCAAATGGATTTTATATGGAGCTTATAAGAAATAAAATTCACATATTAAACGTTTTTAGTGCAATAATTACGAATGATAAAAGTGTGGTTACGAACTAAAGTGAGAACTATCTATATTTAGTATTATCTATTGTGGTCTTTTGATAATAACATTTAAAAATATTTATCTTTGAGTTTTTTTTATCTGTAATATAAACTATAATCATCTTAGTTGTTAAAAAAAAAACTAATATCTTTACTTATATACAGATTGATAACTAAGTTATAATGGATGTTTCTTTATTGCATTGAATTGAGTAAATGAATAAAGCAAACATTTTCAATATATTATTTATAGATTTAGGTTAAACTAAAATGAGAGTAAAAAATCTGTCTGAAACAACTCGTACTAAACTTTCTCTATACGAGTGCATAAGGACTAATAATTACTACTAATAATTACGACTAATTTATAGTACTAATGATTACTTGGCCCAGTTATTTCCATTTATTAGTTGTTTCGAGTTTTCGAGGTTATATTTAATTATTATTACACATAGACATGATTATAATCAAAATGTACCATAAATATAACTCATTCTCGGAGAGGATTCGAACCTAGCCTCTATAGCTATTTTCTCATGAACTATACTATATAACGAATTATATGGTTAAATTCGAATTTAAAGGGTTGTAATTAAGAATTTTAATTTAAATCGTCGGAACTAGTTTTGAAGGTTAATTTGGTTTAAAGTTTTTGAGGCGTTTTCACACATAATGACATATATTTTTAAAAACATCTTTTTGGACTTAGGATCTATTAAAACATGTAAATCCGTTAAATCGGATTTTCGCGCCATTAAAATACTTTTTTTTCTCTATTTACAACATTTATAAGAAAGTAAAAATATGAAGGGAATATAATATCAGGAGTTGGCAAAGAAGTGGCGTGAATCCACTAATAACAGTATAATATTTATACGAGTGAGCTTTAAATTAATAAAGGGTCATTATCAGTACTCGAAAAGGCAGGGAGATGTAGAAGAAAGAGCACAAGAAACACTGAAGTTCTAAAGCGGTAAAAGCCCAAATGTTTTTGAGGCGTAATTAAAACTAGTCAATTTCTCTTACACTTTGCTCTAACTCATTCACCTTATTTTTACTTCCGACTTTTCAGCTCTTTTAAACACGTGTTTAGTGGTGATAAGATCTTCATATTGTATTTACCATTTAATTGAGATAAGTAGCAGTAGTAGTAGTAAGGTACCTAGTACACTAGAATGGAAGGACGAAGTACTAGTTCAATGTTCAGATATTTAGGGAAAAAATCGTAAATCCATTTTTGTGATTTTATACCCCTTCAGTTTCAAAAATCGTTCTTTTTCTAAGAGAGGAGTTGTTACTATCGGAAGTGTCTGGTACGGGCAACTTAATTTGAGTTCGCTCCTTAAGTGCGTCTTTGAGTTTTTCCCAAAATATATTCTGTCTCACTGAACTATGTTCGTGCCATTCTAGATAAACTCTGGTGTCCATCAAGTATCTGAGGGTTGGAGTCATCAGAGACTCCTTTACTTGAGACTTGAGAATGATGATGAGCGAATCCTTAAGAAATCGTTGAGAGATAGTCTTGTTCTGAGCGATGCTCATCTCCCACCGGCACCACTCTGATTTAGCGAAAGATTCGGTTAACACAAGAATGGTTACCATGGATACTTCCATACATTCAATTATCTTATCAACCAAATTATCACCTGGATTGAAATCCCGCTCGAATACACATAGTCTAAACTTCGAACCGTCTTTCTCTAATATCATTCTCATCTTTTCGACGAAATTACTGTCGTGAGCCGAGTATGAGACGAATGCGTCATATTGGAAGTAACCGGCATTCACCGAACATTTCTTAGCACGGTAAGTATTGGCGATACCCAACTTCTTCTTAAACAAAAGATATCGATATTGTATTTCGTACTTATACTTAAAATACAGAACAGTCAATATTAAAATTACAATGATCAATGACATGCAAGAACAAGCGATAATGGCTTTGGTGTAACTTACACATGCCAAGATGTGGCTATTAATGTACTCTTCTAAACTGGTATTAGTCGGATATGAACATTTAGTTTTGCCTACAAAGAAAGAATTGTTCCAATCCGTATCAGCATTTTGCACGTTGTGCAGTAGGTCGCAGTCGCAAGATAATGAATTAGCGTAGAGATCAACATCACGGACTCTTTTAAAATCGTTAAGCATTGCTTCAGTCAACGTATATATATTGTTGTAACTCAGCATCATCGACTTTAAGCATTGTCGGTCTGTAAATATGCTGTTGTCCCAAGAAGTCAATATATTATTTCTTAAATTTACGACTTTTAAATACGGTACAAACATAAATGTGTTAGGGCCAGGTTTAAAAATAGGATTGCCTTGCACAGAAAGATACTGAAGTTTGCTCAAGTGCATAAAGGTAGCCTTATTGATCGAGTCTATATTGCAGTAAGAAATATCTAAAGACAATAAATTATCGAGGCCAAAGAAAATGTTTCCGAGCGATTCTCCTTTTTGCTTAATTACAATTGGAAACTGATTAAAAGATAAATCCAAATAGTAGAGTTTACGATTGAACTGAAACGAGCCACTGTCAATGTAATTCAAAGAAGTTCTCCGAAGTAAGAGAACGCTTAATTTGATCGCATCTTTAAACGTACCTCGTGTTACAAGCATTAAATTATTTCCCGAAAGGTCAAGTAGCAAAAGATTTGGCATGCTTTTCAAAACACCGCTGTTGATCTGGAAATTGGAGTCCATCTGTCCCTGGTCTAAATCATTCGGACCCAGAGAGGCCTTGTTCATGACCAACCTTGTAAGGGTCGGCGTCACCATGGACAAAGTAAGCTCGGTAAATTTGTTGTTACTCAAGTACAAATGTGAGAGACGAGGAAAGACGGTTGAATTGATCACGCCCTCCGGTATTTCGTCCAACAGAACTTCGCTTATATCCAAATACTTAAGTTTATGCATCACTGGAAACGAGCCAGGTTGCATCTGACCAAAATGGTTTTTACCCATGTTAAGACCTACATTGGTATTAGACATGACCTGTAACAGATCTTTGGGGAAACCACAGAGCAGATTCTGTTCCATCGATATGTATTTGAGATTGACGTTGACGTGAGTGGTCCGATTGATAAATTCAATCAAATTAGAGCTATTAACGTTGAGTTCCGACAATCCTAAAGAAACAAGGCTTTTTCCGAAAGGGTCCAAAGCTTGAGGATGGATGTAATTGGTTTTTGTAAGCCCTATTATCAACGTGTAAAGTACACCTCCCTTCATAGGAAGAAAATCGTACTGCCCTATATGAAATATATTATTTCCCGTCAGATCTAAATGAATGAGAATCGGAAGGTACTTGGGGTTGAAAGCTTTGGAAATATTTGTAATATGAGTAATATTGTTTCTCTGAAGGAACAAGCCTCTAAGTTGTTTGAGCCCTTTCAAGGATTCCTCGTGTAGGTAACTCAACTTTCCGTTATCCAAAATTTCAAGCTTCCATAAATTTTCTAAACCTATAAATGCCCCTGGTTGGATATCTGTTAAATAATCGTTATTAAAAATTTTAAGTGTTTGTAAATCCGGCCAGGATCTGAAAGCGTTTTTTGGTAGTGTCGCGATATTAGTATTCTGGATCACAAGGGATGTAATATTAGTTAAAAGATTCCGTGGTTTATCAGGGATTTGACTGCATATTGCAGGAGTTACCGTTTGAATGTGCATATTACTTGTATTAACTTGTACTAATGTACCCTTAGAATTTGTCAAGATGGTACAAACGCCATTATTCACTGTATAAGAACAAGTGGAATTTGTCATGGGCTTGATTTTTGCTACCTCTTCCCAAATCCTAGTCGAGGGAAACATTCTAGTATATAGAGTCTCGGCCATGAAGATCTGGTTGCAGTTTTCATTCTGAATTTCTTTTTCACAGTTTTCATTTTCTTGAACCGACTCTATTACGAGTCCAATAAAAAATAATAATCCTCTGCACGACCACCGAGTCCAGAACTTTGTCATCTGCCAAAAAATAAAAATATTATATATATTATTAACTTGTACTTGCTTGCATCTTTATTGCGCAGTTATGCAATGACTAATCAAACCATTTAAGCAACCTTTTTTATAGCGTTAAAGATAATAATTATACTTGACATACTTTTTTTGGAAGGAACTAAGGGGTGGGGGGTATCGGCTACATTACATATCCATGTGATATGATCATCAGTGGGAAACATGTCTTACCTCCCTGGGAACTACTGTGAAGGATATCGATAATTAACAAGGTTTTAGGTAAGAATTAGTAAGTGTGCTATCCACTTTTTTTCCACACAGTTATTTTTACTCATTATCGTCCAACTTCGTTCTTATTCCTTATCAAAATGAGAGAAACAATTATAACAACAAATTTAATTTGATCTAGAACAATACTCCAATGAAAGGTCATTATTCAGCTGTATTTGATTATGTTCCTTTTATCCTACTCAAAGAGTAAGACATTTAAATATTTTAATACCTTTGAACCTAAAAAAATGATATTGTTTAGATTTTTGTAACAAAATAACAGTGTGTTCTGTTAAGAAGTACAAGGTGATTCAGTTAAACCCGTTAAACCCGTAATTTTTAACATTGAATACATCTGTAAGAAATTAACAGATTGAGCAGGTTATGCCATTTTATTAACATCACCGTCAAACAATAAATCATTGAAATTTATGTATAAAAAATCAAAATAATAATAATAATAATGAAGCTCGAGAACATCAAGAAAGACCTTTGCATAGAACAAAATGTTAGAGTATGATGTGCGCAATCACCAGATTTGAAGTCGTCCTCGATTGGGTCGTTCTCTTTCGAAGAAAATTACAGAACCGTCACGGTGACAACGTTATATGAAAATATTGAGACATTTAAAAAGGCCTGAAATACGGAGACATCGTCAACCTCTTCGAACCATAATATGGTATCAGTAGTACCCATACTGCTCCTATTTCAATGAATGAACTTTACCGAATGTGACCCCTACGACTCAAAAATGGTGGCAAAATGAGCCAACTCAATGAGTCCTTGAAAGTAATTGTAATTGCCAATTGAAGTCATTCCTATTTCCTTTATTTTGATTTATGTTATGAATGAACTTCACCGAATGCGTTTCGTAAGGCTCATTTTACGGAATGGTAAAAAGAGCCAACCGAGAAACTATAATTGGAAATCCAATAAGAATATTGCAACCCAATAAATAATTTTTTCGGAGGCTTGCCGAATGCTTTTGTTGTTAAGGGTACTATCTACCTGATGGCTTAACCCACTCAATCTACTGGATTTTTTTCCCATTACCTTAATTTTTCTCTGGTTTAATCAATGTTCTGATTGGTGGGTTTTTCTAAATAACTCTGTGTATAATGAATTTTGTCAACAATTGCATGGGGTTTCTAGTCCGTGAATTGAACCTAATAGTAGATCTGTGATTGCACATCCAATTTGTTACCACGCCTGATGCAATTAAGTTAAACTTATCGATAAGCTAACTGCTCTTCTATTCGACCTACCGAGGTCCCCTTGATATAGTCTATAGATAAATATTATAATCATTACTACTTTTCCATGTGTAAATAAAAGGATTGAAACCTGATTTGGGATTTAATAAGTTAAGAGTTTCCAAGAGTCGTATTAAATCCGTATTTAATACGAAATAAAAAAAAAAACAAGCTTCAAAAAATAACCTTCACCTGTTATAACCATGCTTTTTATTACGTATTTTGACAGATTTTGCTACAGTTTCTACAAAAAATACGCTAGGTTCGCTCATACCGACGCTCTGCGCATGTCAGGATCGAGTTCAGGTGTTTCCATGCAACTAGATCCAGATACGATCCCAGAATTTAACTTAATCCGTTTTGACTCTAGGTTTCCATGGACACTTTGAATCCTAAACCTGCATTCTACCCGTATTCAATCTGTATTTAAACATCATGGAAACGTAGTACATATCTAAGAGATATTTACTCACATATTAGGTATTATATGTTAAATTCAGCAGTATTCTCGAACAAATTCCTTCCAAGGTAATTGATAACACAACATAACCGAAATATAAACATTAAACTTTAAAATAATTTTTTGAAATTTCATTTTCATAATTTATACTTTTTTTAAACAACTATGAATCACAAAATCATCAAAATGTTTTGTTTTTTTTAAATTTATTTAAATTTCATTTAATTGACCAATTAATTAATCTTATCAAATTAAGTTTTTTCTTATTATTTGCATCATAAAGTTCCATTATAAGTGCGGTAAACTATTCATATTATGTCTAAAGCTCACAATTGACTGAATATTTAACTTTTCCTTTAAACAATACATACGTTAAATAAACTGTCTTTTACTTATCACTTGTTATCACATGCCAGTAATTTATGTTGTCTTTAAATAAAGCACCCATTTATTATTACATTCCTACTTTTTTCTTTTCTAGCCAATTAATGACTCTTATTTTGATATTTTAATCATTTTTTTTATCTTTTTAACGGGCATAAAACTGGGTTTTTATATCCGGGTTTGTGCTCTATGTATGTTTCATTATATATTAATTTTATTGCATCAGTGGAATAATATTAATTTAATTTTAATAATTAGATTAAAATTGGACAAGATTTTAAACTTTGAAAGAACTCAATTGCATATAATGTATTCTTCATCCAGAAATCCACCACCCATGTTGCACCTGTCTAAGGGAGGAGGGTTGCAGTCCATCGATGCCGATGCTGATCTCTGGCTTGTTGACCGGCCGAGACCGACGACCACCCCGCGCCCCCAAGCTCCCCCAGAAGCAGCCATCCCCTAAGATGAGCACCATTCGACCCGGCTCCCCTGCCTCCGTCAAGTTCACCTTCGCTCCAGGCACCCACCCTCAGGGAGGCGTGCCCCCAGAAAACCCCGAGAGACAACGAAGCAGCCACGCCTACGACCGGCCGTCAGCGGATGGACTGCGGGGGG
>KZ651431.1:212221-231399 GCA_001010745.2 Gerris buenoi | reverse complement strand
AGGGCTTCTTTCCTGAAAGGAAAAAGCCTGATTTTTTGCCTCTAGTTCCCTTGGATAAAACGGGGATAATAGAATTCAAGGGTATATTGATATTAGGACAGATAAATATCCGTTCCGAGTTATCCCAATCTTCAACAACAGGCCTGCCAATAACTTTTACATCAGCATAGAAAATATATTGAGTGTCACTCACAACTTGACAAACCAAAAAAAATCAAATTAAGACGTTTATTCGATTATAGAGTAGTAAAATAATTTAAATCTCTATTATGGTATATAGCTATGATAAAGATAAAGCTTATAAGTGGGTAAACGTTAGCTTAAGATAGAAAGAAATTCAGGAAAGATCCAACTCAGGATAGAAAGTATTTTTAGAAACAGTAGCTTTTAAAAGAAAAATGTTTTAAAGAAAAATGTGGATTTCAAGCTGAAGAAAAGATTTTGGGTGTCTTCTGCCTTACCAGTACTTGCCTATAGATGTGAGACTAGGATGGTGTCATACCAAATCATCTCCAAGCTAATAGTCATTGAACGAAACCGGAACGTTATATGATGAGCTAGCTATCCAAGAAAAGATAGACAAAGCGAAAAGATACTTGCCTACGGATGTGAAACTTGGAAGATTGACGAAACCGGAACGATATAATATGATGAGTTTGAGTTACCCAAGAAAAGATACATTACACGCTTGAGTTCGGGGTTACGTTATATGCTCAAATTCAGGCCTCATAGACGTTATAGACAATATAAACTCTTGTGCATAGAAGTAGTATTCCTTAGACTAAATTAGCATTTATAACAAAGGGATATTAACACTTTAATATGAATATGGCACACTGAAGTGATGCCCAAAAGTTATTTAGACAAAGGACCCACACTTTATAAAACCATACAGGTTTTCTAATTTCTCTAGATTATTGAAATTGTTATCACTATCAATATCTGTAGCATGTGAGACAGAACTAGAGGAGTTAACCATTTTCATTTTAGATAATATTGTTACCCTTTATTACAACCATCACAGAATCACAGTTAAACACGTACTAATAGATTCCATTCGAATTATACTTTATTGCTTTCGTTGGTATTCTGCGATAAGCAGAGAAGTATAAAATAAAGTTTCTTCTGATTTATTGAGTTTGCAGTACTCATAAATTAAATAAATATTTAATTAAACTTTGGTTTGAATATTCTTCCCTTAAATCCTCTGATGACCTCACCCTCGCCTGCACATCCTTCCTGAATATAATGCATCGTCCACTCTTCCTGCGGTCACGGACCGTAATCTATAGATTTGGTAATTTCCTTTGTCTTATCTACACCACCGGATTTAATTTTAATATTTTCTCATTGAAATGATTGAAATAGAGAATCAGAACAATCCTTTTATGACAACTAAACGCGGTTGATACGCTTGTCGTTTGTTTAAAGCTTGTTCTATGTTTGCTATGTTCTAGTTAGTAAGTTTCTACATAAATAAATAAACATTAATATAATATACATACTGGATACCCGCGCTTCTCAATGAAGTGTTTTTCCATGGGATGTAAATTTAAATTTTATATTAGAAAAAATAGTAAATGATTATAAGTATAAAACTTTTCATAACTTCAAGACTCCTATTAACTTAGAAACTTCGCACCAAAACCTCTTTAATTTTCTATTACACATTTTGCAGAAAAATTACTTTTAAATACTTTTTTTTTTTTTACTTTTAAGTAAAACGATAATTCTGAGCTCGGTATGACTCGTGCCGATGCTAATGGTACTCCAGATTCAGAAAGAAGCATTAAATAATTGTCCCCATGGAAACGAAATTGTTTTCTCAATCTTGAATACCTGCGGCGGGGAATTTTTGATTTGTCAACAAAAAATTTGACCAATCCAATCCTTTGTGAATATTATGTAATGCATCATTTTTTTTTTCAAAGTTCAGGGGGTGGGGTGAGCACTTCTAAGTTTGGAGCTAAAATTAATTTCTCCGTTCCGTCTCAGGGTATGACTTTTCTAAACATGTGTGCCGAATTTAAACGAAATTGGCCAAGTAGTTATAGTTAAGACTCCTCGCGTTTCACAGACTACAGACGATAAACAGATAATTTTTAAAACCACTTGGATTCGGGTGACCTCAAAACGAGTAAATCAATCTAAATTTTAAAATTTAATTTTATCACAATACTTTCTTTCATATAAACTTCGTATACGAGAAAGTAAAAAACGTATGAGTTGCATAAATTAGAAGAATTAGATTTCAAATTTGAGGAAATGGTTAAAAAAATCGAGAAAACAACGTCGAGAAATGTTAAAAAATGTTCACTTTCTTTGTTTTAACAATCCATTGAATGGTTTGCGTAATGAAATGGATATTTGTGTTTTGATTGTGTTTACGTGATGCCGAGGGCGTGATGAATGCTCGCATTATCTGTCTGTATAACTTCTCTACCGCTGCTTTCCCACATCAGTTAGACTGGTAAAATCCTTGGCAATATATTTGATTAAAACAGCTCCCAAATGTAAATTCCACGTTCCACGTGGGTCCCTTTTCCATCCTTCTCAAAACTTCTAAATCAATTAAGCTAATGGACATTCACACCCCATCGGGACGGATGTAAAACCGCAAAACTGAAACCAGGTGCATCGACTGTTAAAATCTATTCTTGTTCAAAAACCTCACCGAGCAATTCCCCCGACGACAAATTTATACGCGGGCAACACTACCTTACTAAATCGGCCTAAAATCATTAATCTCATATACCACTAACTCGCGGATTTCGGGCGTTTTAAACGGTTAAAACATATACCAGAATTGAACTGTAGTTTTGGGACCGGTAATTCATTCTGCAAACGAAAAACGAGAAACGGTTTTCGGGCAGATTGAAAGCCAGGGTGTGTTCCCTTTATTACTCCCTGACCGCTAGGCACACAGGTCCTATACAATACATTGTCATTCATTCAATCTCCCCTATAGCCTTTATTTAATAACTCTGTACAAGTTAATTCTGTTTTTGAAACTTCCGCGTTCTTTATAGTGCTATAAATCAAACTAAAGTATCATAATGGTTAATTTGAAAGTGATTTACCATAATTTATTTACCATAAGTGAGATTTACCATAATTTATTAGTAACTCCCAATTTAATTAACTCTAAGCGTTTATTTATGAAGTTCCAAGTTTCCTGGTTTTGGTCCTGACATTTTTGTCTCCTACACTAGAAAAGTCTTAAGGGAAGCAGGATGCAGTAGTTAGGTTAAGCTGACTGGATGAACTATTTGCTAACCGCTTCTTGAGACTCTCTTCGACTTATAAGGAATTCCATATTTAGCTCTTTATAGACCAAGTAACAGTTCTTCTAAAATGCAAGAACACGTTTATACTGGATCCTTAGATTTCATTAAAAGGGTCATTAATTAACAATCACTTTAATAATCAATTTCATTGTTCGTTAATTAAAGATTAATAACAACTGTACAATCCTACCGCAGTTTCAAGGGATCCGTTGTTTAAATCTTGTTTTAAAAGATTAATTCGCAACGTTCACTGGTGATTCAGTCTGCGGGCAGAGTTTGAAGAAATGTTCTGATTTTAATCCCTGTTCAAGTTTATTGTTCGTTACTTAAAGATTAACCACTGTACAACCCTACCGCAGTATCAAGGGATTCATTGTTTAAATCTAATAACTCGCAACGTTCACTGGTGATTCAGTCTGCGGGCAGAGTTTGACGAAATGGTCTCTTTTTAATCCCTGTTCAAGAAACAGTTACTTCTGGCAGTACAAATAAAGAATCTGGCTCAGAAGTCCCACACCACGAAGCCTTATCTATTGCATTATCTCCTGTACATAGGATTTGTAATCTTCCTTAGTCTAATCAACTCTTGAGACAGCGTGGTATCTTCTTCTTCTTGGTTTGCTGTTACAACCCTGGGTGGGCCTTTGCAGTGACTACAAAAAGAGGATATTTACATTTCTATATTCAAAAGAACAGAAGAGCGATGTTTCTTTGTCCAAAAGTTATTAAGACAAAGGAATATAATCTCTCCTGTAAATACCAATCGCCAACCCCAATAAAAACACTTATGTAAAAACATAAGCCAAGTTTCGCGTAAAAAGTTGTGAGGCCATAAGTGAAGCCAAGTTCCCCCAGTCCAAGTAAGTTCTACTAGTCTGATATTTGTGAATCTATTCTTTGTCCCTCAAACAAACTCAAACGCTTTTTACCAAATAACTCTACACGTTTAAATTTAAAAACATTTTCTGACTTAACAATTACGCAGCAAAATTGTATAAGGCACTGCGCATTTGCCAAGTCAGAAAATGTTTTTAAACACAAACACAGATTTGCCTTTAAATAGTGGTATGGGCATTTTGAACTAGACCCTAAAATATGTATACATTGTTGTAAAATTATAAAATGTCTACATAAAAGTCAAAATATTCTTCCAGAAGCAGAACAATAATTGAACGCATTATGTGTTATTTTTATCTATTAAAGTGAAAGTGAGATTATTTATAATGGTTAATTATAAATTAATGCTAACTGTAAAGAAGATTAAAAAGTATACAATTAAAAATATATCATAATAAATTAAGCTGACACTAGATTGTCCATAAAATTCTAAAAAGTTTACGTCGATATCAGTGACTAATACATTTTCAGCAATTGGAAATGGTCACAATACACAAATTATTATGTTTATTAGTTTATAATCATTTTTAGATTGTGGAAATTTTAACCTAAGAACTATAAATAAACGATCTATAAATTATAAGTGTTGTTTTTTCTTTTGTTGTTTCTCTCTAATAATCTTCAATACTCAAGTTTAAAATGAATGTGATTTTGAATCATATCATAAATTCTGTATTGTTTCAAATTTTATTAAATCTGAATTAAGTTAATATATTTTATGCACAAATAAAATAATAATAAAAAGAAAAAGAATCGTGGAATTACGTTTGTTTGGTATATGTTTGTTATTCATAACATTCTGGGTGTGTTTAGGTGAAGATTAAATCTTGAGGTATCTTCAGTGCCAGTTATCGATTTCCATCTTCAGGGTTATCTTGCTTCCATCGTCAGGGTTATCTTGCTTCCATATTCAGGGTTATCTTGCTTCCATCTTCAGGGTTATCTTGCTTCCATCTTCAGGGTTATCTTGCTTCCATCTTCAGGGTTATCTTGCTTCCATCTTCAGGGTTATCTTGCTTCCATCTTCAGGGCTATCTTGCTTCTATCTTCAAGGGTACCTTGCTTCCGCCTTCAAGGCTATCTTGCTTCTATCTTCAAGGGTACCTTGCTTCCGTCTTCAACACTATCTTGCTTCCATCTTCAAGGGTATAACACTATTGATGGTAACTTGAAGCAACTAAACATTGCACTGAGTTTTCTGAATTTGGAAATGCTCACCTCAAAAGATTAATAAAACATTAATTCTCGAAAACGGTTAAGATAATATTGATTATACAATTATGGAATGTTGTCAATTTAAACTACGAGTACAAATCTAACCATATAAGTCGTTTTCCAGGGGAAAATCTAGTTTCCAAAGATTCTGATAAAAATATATATGAGAAAGTTTTGTTCGAATTTTTCGTAACGATTTATATATTGACAATGAATTCAATTATTTTATTTAAAAGAAGAAGTAAGAGGGACATATTAAATCCTGTCCCCTCCGAGTGTTGTTCGATTCCTGGGTAAGGGAGGCATTTTTATCCCTTTCTCTAAATTGTTAAATAATAGCCTTTATTTAGCAATTTATTTATTACATACTTATTTGAAGATATCGATTGGAAACGGGATAAAGATTGCAATGACACTCATAAAATATCGAAAAGGATTTTCCTGTATCAAATTGCCTCTTCTACTACAAATTATTTTTTCGCTTCCACTTCCTCCTTTAAGACAGAAGGAAATCTTTTTCTATATACGTACGTCTCATAGTTTTCCCTCTTATTTCTCTTTAAATCCTTATATAGAAAGGGATCTTCCGGGAGGGAAAAACTTTAAGCGATATATAATTTATCCCTTGTGACGTCATAATAGAAGAAGCGGAGGAGGGCAAAAAGGGACACGATTCGCTCGTAAAGAAGTTTCCTTATGATAAAGGAGAAAGAAGGTTCAAGGAAACGTGTCCTGATGATGCTATAAAAGCTATCCGGGGGACCAAGTGTGTGGAGAAGGGGGAAGGATGATCCTGCAGATGGTTCAAAGTTTATCCTTTCCAATATAGAAGTGGGAGGACCGGATGGCGCTTTGTGTTTAGCAGGGATAGCCTCGAGATTTAGGAAGGACATTTGTCAAACAATATGTCTCAAGTCTTGGACCAACAACTAACATGTAAGAAACTTCTTACTTCGATTCTTTAATAAATATTATCACTTGTAATTGATACGGAAAAATTAACCACTTTAGCCTCAGGATAATAGTTTTAGTCACTTTTACACAATAAACAACAAAAAATGTATATGCTCATGAGCACTGTTGCTTTGCAATTTTTCCTCTCAAGATAAAGCTGAGATAATAAGTAGATAAGATAGTCAACTTCCCTTAAATACGAGTATTGCTAAGGTTAGAGAGGGGGAAATCCTCTCCTTCATAGTTTGGAATAGACAGTAGTGAACCATAACTATACTCAGGAAAAAGAGTAACTATTCCTGTCGAGAAGACCTTTGAAAAATAACTCCCTCCTAAAAGGGATTCGAATCTGCAACCCACAAATTATTAACCAGCGCTTTCAAGCCCTAGGTTATCAGACAATTATAGAGAGGTAGGAGAATTGGGTAACAAGTCAGAAGAATGATGGTTAGGTTTGTTTACCCTGAGTTGTTGCCACTTTTTTGACACATGATATTGATACCGCCTCCCATGCTAGTTGGACAAAGCTGAGATAGGCCATGTTATGTTGAATTTGTTATCACTGTTAACTGTTACTCAGATAACCAAATATTGTATAATAAATAGCAAATTGTTAACCAACCAACTGACATAGTGCATACTTGATTTGAAGTTAACTTTTGCTTAATTTTGTTGTTTTATCTATGACTTTTTATAAGGTTGCTGTTACCAGATAACACTATTCTTGGTGTAGACTCAGTTATTGCAAAAGACAAGACTTATTTCTTTGTACAAGAACAGGTATCTTCAGAAATGCTGCAATCACGTTTCGATACACAAAAGATGAATGGTAAAAATGATCAAGATTCACAAATTCACACGTCGGTGTCATTTTTTGTTTAGAGGGTTTGTATTTTCCCTCTCACATCTCACATCTTTCTAATCTAGATTGCCCCTGATAACACTTACTTGTATTATAGAACTTATACCTAAATTTACTTGAACACAACAAAATATTTATTTATCTTGTTGGAATCTTCCATAAATCTAATAAGATTGTATTTATTGTATCATTCTCCTAAAGCTGTCCTATTAAGACTAATGTAAAATAACATGGTATTTTTTCTCAAAAAGATTGACCATTAGTTTTCATCATTGTTTTATTTGGTCTTTTCTTTTCTTCTCGAAGAGCCATAACCCTCCATGGGTTGAAAATAACCAGGAAACATCCTTCGTTCATCTTGTGTGTTTGGTGAGAGGATTCAAGTAGCTGTTATTTATCATGTAACAGCATAAGTAAGATGTTTTAAATCTTACGTTGTGTAAAGGTAGGCTCGAGGGTGGAGGGTCTCGAGTATGAAGGATACCAGAGGCAGAAGGGGAAGATGGCAAAGTAAGAAAAACAGCGGGGTATTGCCGTGAGTTATCGTTCAGGATAATATGAGTTAGTGGTTAAGGTTTTTATCCCTTGAAACGCTTTTCCAGGCTTTCGCAAGAAAACATGCTTTAAGACTAGGGAGATCCAACAAACCATTTTTTTTTCTTTTTCTGGGGTTGGTGACGAGTTAAGTGAAGCCGTAAAAATACAACCATTCCCTTTAAATTGTGGATTTACAAAGGATATCTTGCTTGAACATAAACTTACACTGATAATGAATAAACATGATGGTTAAAACTTATAATTTTATTATCAATGGCAATAAAATAGTAATTTTTTCTCTTTTATTATTGTCTATTTTTTCATTGTCTGTTATTTAATTTCACTTTAGCGAGGTCGAAAAGGGACCTCGGTAGCTCATATAGGAGAGCTCTTCTATCAATAAAATAAAAATGATAGTTCGAACTCACATGGTGAAGCACAGATCATTAAATCCTAAGGGTGGACTCCATCGACTTAATATTTAACCAGCATCGTCATATAAATGGATACCTGGTTTAAAGAGGACAGTGCGTGGTTAGGTGACCACTAACCACAGATCATTGAATCCCCAGTCTGGGCTCCTCCTACTCAATGCTCAACTAGCATCGTCTTATAAATGGATACCTGGTTTAAAGAAGACAGAGCGTAGTCACATCTTGGATGGTGACCACTAACCACATATCATTGAATCCCAGGTCTGGGATTCAATGATGAGCTATCCATCATCACATAAATGGATAGCTGCTTGTATGTAGTGGTGAATAACTAGTTGCTACGTCAATTGTAAGGTTTATATTGCTGATGGAGTGACAAAGCGACCCCGTGTTAACCATTCAATATATATTGTTATATAATCCCTTTTGCAGGGGCTGTTGCGCCACGGACTTAGTTATCTTGGTCGAAACAACTAAAGCTTACACACTTATACAATTATTCGATAAAAATAAGTAATTTTTAACACACGTGGAAGTAACAGTTAATCAAATCATGTTTACTTTAAGTAATAAATAGATAGATAGTTGGGAATATTTAATTAGATCTCAGTAAACCCAGAGAGTTAAAACTGACAATAAAAACGACGATACTTTTTGGGGAAGTACAATATTGATTTGAACCTAATCTATTTTATACTATGTTATTAAAATTACCATGTTATTGTTAATTTGAATTGTATTTTTTATCCTTATTTTATTAGTAAAAAGAGTGCACAGTAGAATAAATAATATATTACGATTTATGCAATTAGAAATAATTGACTGATCAGCAGTTGTAAGCTGTCCAATTACTTCAAATTCACCTTTATCTGAAGCTCTTAACAAGTTTTATCTCCTTATCTAAATGTATGATCCCTCTCTGTTTTTACCTTAGTAGTTCTTGAAGTATAGCCGACTAAATATATTATTTAAAAATATAAAGATAAAATATGCTCTTTGAGTTTTATTTAAAGCCAGTCACTTTAATAAAAATTATGATAAAATATTTTTTTTTAGAATCCTCTTAAAAAGGAAAAGTCTGTAAAAAATATTGTCTTTGACAAAATTAATAGAGAATTAAAAGAGGAGGAAAGTGACTTAAGATATCAAAACTTCAAGGGGAAAGTGATGTAAAATAAACTATAACTTTCCTTTTGCTAGAATATAAGATAAGGGTATAATCTGTAAGACGTTATTCCTCGAGAAATTCATCCTTCGAACTCCATTCCTCGTGTGTTTTCATTTAAACTTTAAAATAACGGATGAGGATCGCCCCCCCCCTTTTTCCTTTTAAATTTTTACCCCATTTTCACGCCTTGATGTACGTGAATAAATTCTGGGGGGTAAAAACCTACTCAGATATTCATAAGAAAGCCGGTGTAATCCTGAATGGACGATTCCTTTCCTTGCCTCGCCAACTTTAGTACTTTTTGTCACTTAAAAGTAAAAGAGCCTTTAAAAAAAATTGAACATATTCTTTTTAAGTTTGAAGTCAATATATATTTATAAATTAAAAGTGATTTTTTTTTTTAAGATCTCATAAATAATTGAGTGACAAATTACCTACCTAGATTTTTTTTTATTTCAGATATCAAATTTTCTTATTTTTACATTATTCTATAGTACGTGGAGGTTGGATATTATAGGCAGGTTTTACTTTACATTGCCAAATGGTAATCTAGATTATCACTGAAAACTGATCACATGAATCTAAAGTGTATTTATAGTTTTTAGGTAATCAATTGACGATCAATATATAGGATAATATTGTTTGCATACTATAAGTTAATAATGGAGGCAATTCTCTAGACTAGACTGTTTACCCCTACCCCTATAAGAAACAGAAGAAAGTAACAATCTGAAGAAGTTTTACGGAATGTTCTTCTTTAGACTATACCTCACTTTTTTTTTAAAAAAAAACGAAAGTGTGATATTCCTTTTCCTCAAAGTACAATGAACTAAACACCCATTGTCTTAATGGTTATTTAGACAAAGGAACGTATAAATAAATCCATTTACACCAAATTAACTGAACTTTTACTTCTTCCTTTTCTAAGTATTTTGTAAACCCAGTATAATTTTTAAGACATTAGCCAAAAATTTATTGAATCCACGAAAGCTATGGATGAATTTTAATATTAATGTACTTTAGAAGTCAATTTAAATTTTGTTTAATAACAACTTCACGACCCTAAAATAATAATTAATTATGTTTACTATATGAATAGAATAGTAAGAGGTTTGAATTCCATTTGAAAAGCTAATTTATTAGCAGGAAAGTATTATTGTATTGACATTAGGGAGTCTGACTAGTTTGCTCCGGTACTGATTACTCCGTGATTTATACGACCAAGCCTGGCAGCAAGTAATTAGTCCAGTATAAATTAGAAGGGCGACTTGGAGTTTCCTAATACCTTGCTCGGAATGGTTTAGTTTCCTAGGAGGGTTCTAGGTCTCCAGGGATCTCTCACTGTGGCCCTTAATCAATTAGTGCAAAACCTCCCTTCCTTGGTTTTTAGGGTCACTTTGATCCTTTCCCTCCTAGACGGACACACCCCTGAAAGATGTCAATCCAGTCTATCAATTATTCACCGCTTGGTGAATACGCTCAGCCAACAGTGGCCGCGTCCACACCACCTCCTTGAGCAACTTCACTTCAAAAGCCGCCAACCTCTTGGGAACCTCCCTGAGTTTCTCGAGGACGTAAATATTTCCCTCTAAGCTATTTTAGATTTAAAACAAACTTTCCCTTGAGTGAAATAAACATAAACAGAAAGCTAAATGTACTAGAGTCCTTAGGGAAATAAATTAAAAGGACTTTACTTGTAATTTTATGTTTAAAAGGGTCTGCTTGCAGCTCTCCTCTTTTCTAAATACTAATTATATGACCCTTCCTTCTCTATCATCTCACAAAAAGCTCAATTTTATAAGACTATTTAGTATGACAAAAGAAAGAATTTTCCACCTTTTGAGAAGCACAGAGTAATGAGATTGATTGGAAAACCCGATTAACTGCCCGATTGATTGATTATTAAAAGAGGTGTTTATTTTTTATTTTTTGGTTTTTGTTTTAAATAGGCTAAATAAGTTAATTAGTCAATTGTACTTTTACTTCTGCTTTTTGTGTCAGCATAATAAACTCAATAATGCTTTGCAAATATAAATTATTTTGTAAGCGATTGATACGAAAAATTAAATTTTGTACATGAAACATGCTATTTCCTTACCACTGTCTAGAGTTCATTTTTTTTTATTAAAAAAATATTAATTAGGTCCAGTGCACAATCCTTCAACAACTACATTCTCTTTTTATCAACTTCCTTGAGCGAAAACAGTATACCAATGGTGGCTTCCTAGATGAGGCCCAGAACCTTTGACAGGATTTGGCACCAGGGTCTTCTGTGGAAACAGAAGTGGGCGTCCTTCCCTTTTCCTACTATAACTTATCCTTAAATCCTACCTCTATTAAAGACACTTCCATGTATGCTGTGGCTCTTTTTGCTCACCAATAAGTCCTTTATTTGCTGGTGTCCCACATGGAAGTATTCTAGGTTCTTTGTTGTACTCCTTTTATACATCTGGTACTCCTCAATATCCAAGTACCCAATATGCTACCTTTGCTGATGACAAATGTATATTTTCTGCTTCCTACGACTCTAACGTAGCAGCAACCATCATCCAAAACCATCTTACCCTTCTTGAACCTTGGTTGAGGAAGAGGAAATGGAGGATAAAAATTAATGAGCAGGGAAGTGTCCATGTCACTTTTACTCTCAAACATTCAACTTGTCCTCCAGTCATCCTCAACCTAGGAGTGATCCCACAATCCTCGTCTGTAAGATATCTTTTTCATTTATTATTTAGCCACAACTATAAAAATTAATTATATCAAGCAGCTTGTCTNTGATTATTTTGAGTCCTCTATATTTTTCCTGTGTGCGCGTCAAAACGATCTCTAATACTGGTAAGTTTCACGCTTTTATCTCTTTTGCTTGAAAAGTTATTGGAACCGTACAGAGTGACAGACAGACAGACACATGAACGAAACTATAAGGGTTTCTTTTTTTTGGTTTTACCAACGAAACCCTAAAAAAGCTCAATTTTATAAGACTATTTAGTATGACAAAAAAAAAAAGAATTTTCCAGCTTTTGAGAAGCACAGAGTATAATAAGTATAATAAGTTAATTAGTCAGTTGTACTTTTACTTCTGCTTTTTGTGTCAGCATAATAAACTCAATAATGCTTTGCAAATATAAATTATTTTGTAAGCGATTGATACGAAAAATTAAATTTTGTACATGAAACATGCTATTTCCTTACCACTGTCTAGAGTTCATTTTTTTTTATTAAAAAAATATTAATTAGGTCCAGTGCACAATCCTTCAACAACTACATTCTCTTTTTATCAACTTCCTTGAGCGAAAACAGTATACCAATGGTGGCTTCCTAGATGAGGCCCAGAACCTTTGACAGGATTTGGCACCAGGGTCTTCTGTGGAAACAGAAGTGGGCGTCCTTCCCTTTTCCTACTATAACTTATCCTTAAATCCTACCTCTATTAAAGACACTTCCATGTATGCTGTGGCTCTTTTTGCTCACCAATAAGTCCTTTATTTGCTGGTGTCCCACATGGAAGTATTCTAGGTTCTTTGTTGTACTCCTTTTATACATCTGGTACTCCTCAATATCCAAGTACCCAATATGCTACCTTTGCTGATGACAAATGTATATTTTCTGCTTCCTACGACTCTAACGTAGCAGCAACCATCATCCAAAACCATCTTACCCTTCTTGAACCTTGGTTGAGGAAGAGGAAATGGAGGATAAAAATTAATGAGCAGGGAAGTGTCCATGTCACTTTTACTCTCAGACATTCAACTTGTCCTCCAGTCATCCTCAACCTAGGAGTGATCCCACAATCCTCGTCTGTAAGATATCTTTTTCATTTATTATTTAGCCACAACTATAAAAATTAATTATATCAAGCAGCTTGTCTCACTTAATGTAATTACAGCACAGTTACAACTCTGATTCGGAGACCCCACCCAGTGGTAGTACTCCAATAATTTTAATTACAAAGTATGTATTAGATTCTAAGATATCTAGGCCTAAATCTTGATCGACGATTGTCTTGGGCTCAACACACTGAAACTAAACGTACGGACACTAACAGACGACATAAACTTCTTTCGCGACTCCTCATCCAAAGATCCCGCCTATCACTTTTTAATAATATCCTTATTTCTAATTCAATCCTTAATCCTCTCAGGAGCTCAAGGGTTGCACCAAGTGCTCAAATTCCAATTGATTCCAATCCCTTCAATCAAACCTTCGAAAAATCAACAATATCCCACCATAAGTTCTAAACTTACAATAATTCACAACAACCTTAAGATTCCTTTTGTACATGACCTCGTATTTCCGCTATAAAAAATTCCTAAAACCTTCCAAACACTATCCTAATAGTACTTTGACTATCCTTTAATCAAATCCATGGCATCCCTTTATATCCCAGACCAACCACCCCGCCAGTTGAAGAGGCATTGGCCTCGAAAACTATTACTATGTGTCACCACTTCAACCGATGTACTAAATTAATGTTATGCACCACAGAAGTACTACCACTTGGTAGCCTCTACTAGTCTCCTCTCATGATAATCCATTTCACTTAATCATTTTATCTTTTTTACTAACAGAAAAAAGAAATTAATAGTAACTTCAAGTAAATCAAAATGGACAATGCAAAAATATAAGAAATGGCATAAGTTAATACAGAAAGAAATTATGTATAAAAAAACCAGATCTCTTTATTTTTAGACTTGACAGAGAGCCAGTGAGTTTAATATTATTTTGTGTTTTCCCCGCTAGTTGTTTGTAATAAATTACCTAGAAATAATTACTTATATGTTAGATTCATTTAAATTAATTAGTAGTAAATGAAATCTCCTTCTGATAATATATAATATGTTTATTTTTATAAAGACGATAACGTAGTTTCCCAGAATAAGTAACGTAATCAAAATACTTTCAACTTACCTGGCAATTCCAACTATGCTAATCTAAATTAAATTGAGTAGGTAACAAACTTTATGGTGTTAAATATATAATTTTAATAAAATAACTAACAAACAATGTAAAAATCCTCACGATTCATCTATATGTGTGTATTTAAAGAAGACATTCTGTAAGTGGGTTTGTTATTTTGCGTAAAAATCTACAGTTTTATTCGGAGCGTGATGACATTTTTGAAATTATGCTTACTTGACCTTAGAAACAAGGGAGAGGTTTCTCTGTCTATATACAGTGTGTCCCCGGATCGACGCATGAATAGGTGAAAAAGACTAAAATTTTTTTAATTATAATTTCATCTTTTGGGGTTCAGCCCTGCTTGGATAGAAACTAATGTATGTCATAATTTAAGTTTCGGAAAATTAAGTATGTCTTGGAAATTTACATAATAGTTATTTTTCCCACTAGTAAAGTGCTTCTTCTCTAGGAGATACGAAAAAATGTTATTAGAAAAAGTTGTTCAGAAAGAAAAACTAAGTAAGTATACAAAATTTTAAAACGCTCCGCCTACTTTGATATATTGCATTATTTACCTTTTTTTGAATTGTTGAAGATGTTTAAAAATTCCGAGAGGAAAATTTCTTACAAAATTGATAAATTATGCAAGTTCAAACAAATTTTAGTTTACTTTCAATGACTTAAGAAATACTTTCATTGTCTGTTAAGAAATTTAAATATTTATTATAAGAATAATAACAATAACAAAACAAATAATTTACGATTAAATTTAATTTTTTACTAACATAATATTCATAGTGGTATTTGCGAAATTTGAAACCAATTTTATGGCACAGAAAACACTACTTAAATTATTATTTTTAACTTCATATTTTTAACAGCACAATAGGCATACTATAAAGTGGTAAATAATGCTATATATCAAAGTAGGCGGAGCGTTTTAAAATTTTGTATTCTTACTCAGTTTTTCTTTCTGAACAACTTTTTCTAATAACATTTTCTCGTATCTCCTAGAGAAGAAGCACTTTACTAGTGGGAAAAATAACTATTATGTAAATTTCCAAGACATACCTAATTTTCCGAAATTTAAATTATTACATACATTAGTGTCTATCCAAGCAGGGCTGAACCCCAGAAGATGAAATTTTAATTCAAAAATGTTTAGTCTTTTTCACCTATTCATGCGTCGATCCGGGGACACACTGTATATTTATATGTATCACTATAAAAAACTCGTGATCTCAAGGTCCAAAGATATCGATGAAAATTTGCACACTTGCCCTTCAAAGCAAGGGAATAATCACTGTCTACATGAATTTTCAAAATTTAAATTTTGGTACACAGGGGACGGGGTACAAGTAATGAATACGGGATCTAAGTAATTACTTTAAGAGTACCTAATGGTTGTTAAGTACAGTTTTGTCATATTTTCATTTATGAGGGGGGTAAATTTGGGATATTTGCAAATTATCTTATCAAAGAGGAGTGGATATAGAAATAAGTGGGAGGGATAGAATCTAGATATTCTCGCATAATGAAATAATTTATATGTTTCTTGATGGTTGTTCATAAACTTAAAAAATTAAAATAATATTAGTATTTTATATATCTTTCAAATATATTCATATCACCCCAGCGTGACGTGAACAAGCGCATCAGTCATCATTCAAACCCTCTCAATTTTTTATAATATTAATTTTGTCACACTTTATAGTTATATTTACTCAATTATCATTATTGATTAAGGGATTTTTTTGAGGGGGAGATTTTCGCATTTCCCGTTTTTGTTTCTTAGTAATTTCTTATTGATAGCACTGAAGAAAGGAAAGAAAAAGACGTTTGGATGGATAGATGTGAAGTAAGAGACGAAGGATTCGGCGAAATAAGATAAATGTTTGAAGAACTCAGCCACCTCACCCTACTCTTCTTCCGACCGGAGTGATATGTGAATCGGATTGATGGCCACAACAAAAATCTTAGACCCATTCTCAGATAGGGATGAAGCAAATAAAAAAAAAAAAAATTCGGGCACCCTCTCTCCTCTCCAAAGCTACAGTCTTTATCCATCCGACTGATCTTTCAATTGGAAAAAGGTTACGGAAGAATAGATGGAAAGTGTGTGAAAAGAAAAGTAAAAAAAGAGTTTGTATTCCAAGGATATCACTGCTAGGGACCTTCGTCCAAACATCTTCAACAAGAATAAAAACAGAGAAAAATAAAATAAAAGAAACAAGGGGTATGAAAGAGAAACGGATCCATAAAAACATTGCTAATTCCCTGAGGAATTGAAGAGACTTTCAAAATACTGAATTATAAACTTACATTAAATTCAAGAGTATAATAATAAGAAATTACTTTGTTTCGAGATGATTTTGTGAGGTAATTATCAATTTTGCTGCACGAGGATAATATTTATTTTATATGACCCTTGTAGTAAAAGTTATTTATGCACCTAGGGAGTAAAGAAAGCCCCATCCCCTAGCGATTATCCCGGAGCAAAAAAAGTTGGTTCTTGAGGCGAAGCCGAAGGAACTGTGGTCCCTAAATCCCTAGGCGAAGCCGAGGGAATAATGACTCTTTACTCACGAGGTATTTTTGATACATAGCTTTAGTTTATTTATCTTAAATTAGTTTATTTTTTATCACAGTTTTACGAACTTCTCACGTGTTTTTAATACCAACACAATTGCAAAGTGAGTTTTGTCAATCTCATAATTCACAGTTGCATAACTCTTCGTATTGAGAAAATACTGCATAAGCCCATAAACACAAATTTGAGGGAAAAAATCTAGTTCCTGACAATGCAGTTAACCCAATTCACCCAAAATTTGGCATTACATATTTTACTCAATTAGCACAGATGTATATTTTATAAATATCAAAGTTGATAAGAGACCAAGATGAGAAAAAATCAATACAATAATATCCACTTCTAACTTTGATACGATGTTAAATAGTTTTCCTATTTGTGTGTTTGAGAAAAACGGAACAAGACCCTTCTATACATTTAACGTTTATATGAACGATATAAAAAGGAAACCTTGTTGGTCGGACGCCCAAGGAATAACTTAGATAATGCCGAAGGAAGGGAGCCGGTGGAGAGAAAGGTTTAAATCTACCCGAAGGCCGAAGGGCCGATAAGGATTGGGGAAGGGATTGACAGGACAGACGTGCGCGAGGTGAGAATTGCTGAAGGGCTTCTTAGGACACGTGATATCACACCTGCAACTCCACGTGGGCTTACCAGTTACCATGCCTTTCCTAGTACACTCTCTACCTCCTCCATATCTTTCTCTTTTTATCACTAAACGAAGATAAGATAGGTGGATTTCATATATTTACAGTTTATTTTCAAGATTTGGTTAAATCTAATTATATTATAAATGTAAAATGTATCATTATAATGGCGCTGTCAAATCTGTCATATTCCTCCGACCATATCTCGAAGGATTTAAGCGTAACTCTTACAATGTTTGAATAAAACACAATAGAAATTGGAATGTTAAGGTGCTTAGAAATGATGAAACGTTTGTTTTCGATTTAACATTTGTCACATACAGGTACCGTTCTAAGTCAGCAAGATGGCAATTTTGTAAAAATTTGTCGTATAGAAAATGTGTTATGCAATAAAATTCTTATTTTTCCGTTGAAGATCTCCTACTAAAATGGATGGTGGAAACTGACGTTTCGTTTCCACAACTGACATCTTCAAGGGTGTAGTTTGCATTGTTCTTATCATCATTTGAATATGTACTGCCTACTTTGTCATTTCTTTGTTGCATTTTTTAATATTCTGAACGGTTTTAATTGCATTTATCGCCCATCACTTGTAAACATTCCTATCCTGAACTAACGTTAAAGATTTTACCGTTCTATTTTACAGCCCTAGGGCCTGTAAAAATAAGGCATGCATTTTTACAGGCCGCTAGTTCGAGAAGCGGTCGCGGCGTGCAGGAAGCGCTAGTAGTTGTAAGCGTCAGCTGTTTAATTTGTAATAGTCAATATTTTTATAATTGCGGTTTGTGTTGGTAATGATACAGATGTAACCTTAATATGCATTTATGAAAATAGAAGTGACATGTTTTATTTTTTATATTTTCTTATTGGCATTCTTGATAACGACTTCTGTATGGAAGCCATCAGAGATGCTATAATTGAAGTATCTTCCAAATCAAATTATAAAACACCTATCATTCTCTGTGGTGATTTTAACAGCAGAATAGGGTTACTTAATCAGCTGGACCTGACATACTTAGACGGCTACTCTCTTACAACTGAGCGCTTCTCGTCAGACATTACCCTGGATACTCGAGGAAGGAGACTGATAGAACTAATGGAAGATCTCGACTTTATTGTTTGCAACGGAAGATCTCCGTCCGACAGGACTGGTCATTTTACTTTTATCAATGAAAGAGGGAAAAGTGTGATAGACCAAATCTGGGTCCAATATAATGCAATTAACTTGGTCCGTGACTTCAGTGTCCAACAGTTTTACGAACATTCAAACCATATGGTGTGTATTTTAAGTTTAGACATCTCAATCTCATTATATGAACCTAGAACAACTACTACTAATGAAACAAACTGCAAATCTATAAAATATCAAATTAAATGGAAACCCGATGCAGAGTAGACCATCATAAACTCACTCTCTCACTCGCAAGCAATCTATGTTAACTCCTCTGACGTTAATGAATTGAATTCTAACTTAGTTAATGCCATCTACGATACTGCTAAGCAAGTCGGTATTATGACTGATAAAAAATACTTAACCCAACCGATACTTCTAGAAGGCTGCTCAAAACCCTGGAGTACTCCCGAGTGCAGAAATTTGAAGCGAAACATCAATAAAAAAATTAGATACTGCCGAGCAAATGGTTATCCAGAAAAAGAAGTTCAGGAGTTCATAATATTGAAAAAAAATC
>KZ651431.1:201055-211964 GCA_001010745.2 Gerris buenoi | reverse complement strand
TTGAGCTAAACCTTTTACCCTTAAGCTCATCAGTTCTGAAGCGAGCTCTCAAATGCCTTCAATCTATCCTCGACAAACCACAGGAAGACATTTCACAATTATGCCTCTACGAACTTATTAATCAGGATCAAAGACCAAACAATAAAGTAGATTACAACTGGTTTTCTCAGCTTATGTCACACCTCAGGAAAATAGGAATCGAAAATATCAACTCATCCGATAAAGTCACCAACTACCTAATTAAAAATATCACCAGGACTTGGTCCAACCATCAAATCTCACTCGATGTGGAGTCATCAATTGCATCCTCTTACAATCCTACCTTCAGACAGATCAGTACTTTAGGCATCGGTGAGGAATATGTGGCAAAAAGGATGTCAATTCATAAATTGAGAATAATGTGTCAACTCCGAATCAGCAACAAATTAACCGTCAAGTTATTTCATCAAGGAAACAAATATATAATCAAAACAGATCAACTTTGTTCAATATGTAATCTGCAGCAATATGAAAATCTATGTCACTTTTTTTTTATTTGTCCTCATTTCAAACCTTTCAGGGCTCACTTTTTTAGTAAATACTCATTTATCTCTCCTTACAACGAAGACAGTGTAATTAAATTACTTGATAACCTTTCAACTGAGAAAATCAACGATATCTATTACTACACAGTAAGAGCCTAAAAGATAAAATAGTGTACGCACCAGGAGCAGTGAGCGCCATGACAGCCCTCGGGTGACTTCGCCCGAAGTCTTTGGAAAAATCGCATGAAGGCTTTGGAAACACTTGGAACATAGCTACTGATTCAAACAGTACTTCTGTAAATATAATAACTTGCAATATTGTTTCATATTAGTAAATCTTAGTTCCAGATGCGAGGTAAAATGTTTTTTCCCAGAGCAAAGCATCCTAAGATGCTCAAGGAAGGATCGCTCTTGTTTTATTGATCTTTATAAAAAAGCATCACGTAGAAAATTGGAACTTAGTTCTCTAGCTTATCTTCCCTCTTCGTACTTAGATCCACCTGCTGAATAAAAAGTATCATAGAAGGGGAGTGAAATTGGGCCCTAGAGATCCGTAGAAATTAAGAAGGCATGAGACAGCATTGAAACAATTGCCCGTGACAAAGGTAGAACCTTCAAGATGCGAGGAAATACTCAGCGAATCTATGCAAGCGGAGTACATTAATAGTTCTCTGATAGCATGATAATGGCATAAAGGTGGTTTTGGTCTGTCAAACTCATTATTGCTCCTAAATGTCCTTCAACATCTTATTTCAAACAGTATTATATTGTGTAATTACGTTTCTTTCTATTGTGTTTAAAATGTAACAAACACCTTTGCAGCGTTTAGCTTTTATGCCTAGTATTATCTTCTTTAGTTAACATTGAACGTAATTAGTATAATGTAATATCAAACACAGTACGAAACATTTTGTTTTAATAAATAAATTACCCCGTCTGTTGTCAGATAGGCCAAACTATAAAAAAAAAAAATCTTATCAAATTAAAAGTGTCTTGTTCTCTCGTTATCAAGAATTAGATAATAATAATAATTTATTTGTTTGTGGTTTTTATTATAGACTTTAGTTCTTATTTTACTTTCTCACATTTCAATTGCATTTACAAAACAAATTATGGTTATGGCACATCATTTTTGGATTTTGCAATTTGGATGGCTTTACACATTTTCATGTCCACCAATTGAGTTTAAATGGTTTTTAAAATAGTTTTGAGATACCTATTCTCGCAGAGTGTATTAGACAGAACCAATTTAAATGAAATATAATATAAGTGTTCATAAAACTATACCCGAGGTTAATCTTAATTTCAGCTCTAAAATTTGAGATTTTAACCTCCAAAAACCAATTAATGTTCGGCGTGAAAATAATATGTGCCACTAAGCCAAGACGTAGGAATGATTTTTCTGTCCAAATAGACTTCATCCCACGTATCGTAAATAAGCGAAAAAAAAAAAAAAAAATCTTCAAAAGCTGATAATTGAGAAAGTTGAAGTTTTATAACTATTAACTGTCTATTATTTATAATATTTCACTATTATTATGATTATAATATTATTGCTATTACTAGCATTTCATTCTAGATCCGTTGTTAAAGTCTTTGTAGCAGAGAGAAATTTGTTGTGATCCTCCCCTTCTCATTGATATAACTTATACCAATAATACTTAAAATAAGTAATAACCTAGTTATTACTTATATCATAAAAGTAATAACTAGGTGTGCATGTGCAATGCAAATATCTGCTTGCAATTTTGAGCTGAGCGTGCATTTTAATCTTAAACAATAAATTTTTTTATTTATACACAGCTCAAATCGGATCAGAAATAGTAATATTTCTATTTTTTCTTTCAAAAGCATTTTTTTCGTTTTTCTATTTCACCCCCCTCTTAAATGAAAATATGACAAAATTTAACGTAACAACAATAATAACTGTACTCTTAAAAAGCTTTCCAACGACAATCATCATGAAAGGCATATACTGTTTTAACTTTTGTACCCCTGTACCCTTGTGTATCAATTTGGACCATATCATATTTTTACCTCTCTGTGATTAGTCACTATGACCGTACCGAATTTTCTGCGGATCGGTTCAGCCGTTTAGGAGGAGTATGCGTCCAAACAAATGCGAAGTGTAGTATAAGAGCTTCGCTTGCGGGCGTAGCTATCGAAACTCTGAAAGCTAGGTCTTAACACCGGTAGTGAGTTCAAATCCCAGAGAAGTGGGATATTCTCACTAATAATCTCTTCGTTTAAGTGAGTGAAGTAGCCGAATCCCCGATAAAACTTATGCTGTCAACCGTAGCCTAAAAGATATGATTTGAATCCAATGGCAAGGATTTTCAATACTCGTACAATAAACTTTATCATAGATAATGGAAAATGTTAAAATTTATACAGTGTTATGTTTACAAAAAGACATTTGTTTTAACAATGTCGAAATGACTTTCTCTTTGGTGTCGTTAATATTACGTGGTGTACTTTCCTCCCTCTTGTTATTATGTTTTTTTGGGCGGTATAATTTGTCCATCTTGAGCGAAATGGTTGAGGAGATGGTGTCCCGTTACGTTAAGATGGGTTAAGGACAGTGAGGAGTTATTGTCCATGATTTCCCTTGAAGGTTTGCTCTAAGGAGTTAGAGTCGTGTTACAAACCGTTCCTTAATGGCGAAGGGTCCAGGGCGGATCCTTCAAGATTCCTAACCATCGAGCCCTTTACTTAACGACATGGGCTATTGCATGGTCTGCAGACCTCACGTAGACTTAGCATCCTCTTTCAAACAAACCTACCCAATAAGAAAAACCCTTCTTTCTTAATGCCACAAGATAGGCTCTGAGTTGCTAGTCATAACCTATTTGGTATTACTTCTATGTTTTCATATGAAATAAAAATAGAACACAATCCTACCCTTTGTAAAAGTCATCTCAAACAACGTTAAGGATATATAATACATTATGGGTAACTCCTTCTCTTTGCAGCTATATTTATATTAACAAAATGGTTGGCAAATGTAACGAATACTAATATGTACGAATAATTACTGGATGTGTTTCCATTTTTAATCTTTTTCATTTATTAGTTGTCTCTAAGTTTTCACAGATATATTTAATCAAGATTGAACATTTTATGAAATTGTATCATAAAAATAATTTCTCCTCGACGGGGAATCAAACCCGGTCTCTCACTGCCCACATTTAAAGCTATTTTCTCAGGTTCTTTCTAGATTTTCCCCGCGAAAACTACTTATATGGTTAGATTTCTATTTACACATAAGATTGAGGTAGATTGGCATTTTTTAAAAATAACTTTTTTGAACTAAGGGGACATAAAAAAACATGAAAATCCATCAAAATAACAAAAACTGAATTTTCGCGCCATTACAATACCTACTTTCTTTTTATAATGTTAAAATCCGAACGATCTATAAAATCAGTAATAATTATATCAGGCAAGATTCCTTCTAGAACGAACTAAAGTAGTGAGGATTGAGATTAGGAGTACATGAGATTAATAATTTGTTAATTTAAATTAAAAATCAAAAAGTTTTAAAAGAAGAATGATCAGCATTCCCATACTACCACTACTACTACTACTACTACTACTACTATATAAGATTCAAGTCAAAATGCTTAAAATAGTTAATTATTTATTTTAGAAGAAAAATAAAGATTTGTATATATAACCTATCAATTTAATATTCAGCGTTACAATGAATGAGATAACTTGATATGAGGAAAGGGAATTTGAAATGCCTGTTGTTATCAGTTGTGGATCTTGGTCAGAGACACATTGGTACTTATTGCTTATGTGACTATTTGGTAATAGTGGCTGGTTTGTTAACGTGAGTAAGTAGCGATGCTAACAATCTATTATCAAACAGTAACAGACTAGAGGCAAAGGAGATGTTACTAGACGACTTGCTCACTTAATACTGTTTTAAAACAATATCATTTCCTTTACAATGTCAGGTTAATTCTTGAAAAAACTTTTTTTTCTTTTTAAAATACGGACATGACATGACGAACACATAATTATCTTGACACGTGAGGTGAATGGATATGGACTTGATTATTATTAGCTACCGACCTTATCGTTGCTGTATTAAGGAAAACACGGGTCGCACGTGATTAAGGGGGGTGTTTTTGATACAAAGTCCAGAATACGTTGTGCTTCTCTTACACCTGTTCTACGTGCACCGGAAACTGTATTCATCATTTTAGGACAGGTAGCCTCGCCGGCAAACATCACTTTTGGTAATTTTTCACCGCAAAGGATTAGAGGTTCACTTAGTGTTATAGGGTCATTAGGCTGAGAGTCCAGAGACATGTAAGTACCTGATCCGTGGTTCCACGGATCTGTGTTCCACCTTGATCTTACTAGTTCTTTTGGTAGCGGTAGAAAAGCGGCACCGAGGAAGGAACGTAAAAGAGATGTTAAGTCATGGGCGATGAGATTAGTCGTTTCCTCTTCAGCATAGACGGCTTCAGGTCCACCGATTGTCAAAGACGTAACATCTCCCTGGACGTTTACACAAGATATACCTTTGTACCAGTATGTTTCTCTGTCAGACCAATCTCTAGATTTCCATAGTGTACTTATTTCGGTTCTTCTTGAACCCCAAATGTCGTTTGGGTATTTCATGTAGATTTTCGTCACGTTTCCATATCCGAGGTTTTGAATGGCTTCGACCTTACGCCTAGGGAGTTTAGGATGAAAGAACTGATCGTAGTTTTTCTTCAAAAAACCTAACGGGACAGTCACGATTATATGATCGGCCGGTATTTCTTTGTTGTCCTCTAGAACAACTGAAGATTTATCAAAGCCCCAGAAAACAGTTTTTACCGGACTGTTGAGGTGAATTTTCTCCTCGGGAATTTTTCTGACTAAAGGTAAAAGAGCGTTGACTAAACCTCCTTTTAACCTCACTGCATCACCCGGTTCGTCAGCATAAGCTCCTATTAGATCGCTTGACATCCGCCCCAATTCGGCTCCCCATCTTATTCTCAAATCGTTTTTGAGACAACACATCAGACGTTGAAGGTGTTCCAAAATCGTGTCACTGAATCCCATAAGTTCTTCGCTTAATCTTCTTTCGAGGAAGTAAGCAAGTGTTCCATGCTTAAAGTCCGCAGCCGCTCTGTATAATCTATACAGTTCTTTTCGTACCTTATTAAATATTTTACGGCCGATTGCGCAAAGGTCCGACGAAAGGGCTCTCCCCTCAGATGTCATGCAGATGATATGCCTGTTATATCTCCAATCGATGTTGCTCGTCGACATTATACCTTCTAAATTCCCTAAAAGCACTAAACCATTAGATATATCACCACGAGCTAACCATTCTGCTCCAAGCTCACAGGTTTCTCCGTCAGAAAACTTCGCAGTATTGACTCGACCACCCAATCTAAAAAGAAAGCATTTTACCCAATGTGAGTTTGCAAATTAAGTCAATTTCCTTTATACATGAACGACGTATGAATACTATATGTGAATTGATGTACCTTGACGTTGCTTCAAATAAATGGAAATTATTGAATCCATTACTAGCCAAATGATTTGCAGCAGAAAGGCCAGCAACGCCTGCTCCTACTATCGCAATTCTTGGGCCCTCTTCCCATACCTTATCCTCGCCTTGTTTTCTCAAACAGCAATGCCTATAACAATTAAATCAACGTCACATTAACTCTAGCCGAAAAAATGTTCTCTTTTCATATTTCATTTTAACAAATTCCAGACCACCAAATAGAAAATTATATTGTTTCAGAGAACTTATTATTAATATGTTTCTTCTCTCTTTTTTCAATTTTTAAAATTGGAAGTTTTCCAAAAGAAATATAATTTCAGTTCACTAATGATTACCTTCGATTGAAGCGACTTCAAAGCATGTTTTGATACATTTTTAATTTCATAAATAAAACCTTAACCATCTTAAATATTAATCTGATAGGGGCATAGTGAAATAATTATTTTAAAAAAACTTAAACCTTTTTTGAGTATATCCAAATATATTTGAAGGAATTTGATTGTCTTCATTTGGAAAGAGTGGATAGCCTAAGAAATCTTGTGAACCAAACTTCAGGATTCTAGATTGTTTTAACAGCTTCTTTCTGTTTTCTAAGGATCACAATATAACATTTTTATAAAATATAAATAAAAATTAGTTGGTTTAGTTAATTGCTTCTTAAAATTAAATCCATTGGAGAAACACGATTTCCAATTTGTCTGACTTGTTCCAAATAATTTGGCCCTTAACCTTTAATTATTTAACCAGATTTCTCTTTTGCTTTTTGAACCAAAAGTTTTGAAACCTGTCAAATTATTCAAGAGTACCTGGAGATGAATTAACCAAAAGTCCTTATGAAGCAGAGGCGAGCTTTAGCCGCAATGACCGAAAACTTGTTACTTTTTTTGGTTTTTGTCCCCCTCAACAGCCTAGGTCATTACAGGACGATGTATTATTAATTAATAAATTAATAATTTTGTGTTATTATCATGAAAACTATTGTCGTAGCTAAATCGGTACTATTTACTCAATTGCAAGTAGTTCTGTGAACTATAAACCTTACGCCAAAAAAAAACAAAAAAAAAAAACAAAAAAAAACATACTCGAGTCAATATAAAGACACTGATGTGATCATCATTGTAAAAAATATCCCATTTCTCTGGGGTTTGAATACACGGTTTTAGACCCAGCTTCCCAGGTTTAGCGGAATTGTGATTACGCTCACCCTTCGGCTATACCGGTCTCCCAAAACAGTTTCAGTTAATAAAGTGAGCCCTCTACAATTAGTTTAAATCTCCTTTGAACACAAACACAGACAATATTATCCTACATGTTATCTATTCAACAGAAGATAGATAAATTAAAACAGTCAGCGTTTTGGCATGTCTTGATATAGTTGATAAAATTTAAGCCCTTATCAACTTTATTAAAATTTATTTTGTTATTTAACATTGGTTATTAAAGGAAGTTAAATTCATGATAACTCTTGCCAGAGGATACGTCACTAATTTAATAATTAATGATAAGATATAGATAGATAGATATAGATAACAATGCACTCTGTTGCCGGGAATAGAATAATTCTTTATCTATTTGCTTCTACTCGTAATCTTCAGATCTTTTATAGGATAAAGCATTGATAGGTAAATGCAGGTGACCATTGTTCAATCCTGACATCAGGTAAATTGTTATCAGTCTTTATCACTTCCTATTTAATGATGATGATAATAATTTAAATTATGGGCTATAAGAAATAATATAAAAATATTAGGTTCGTTTAAACCACCATGAACTGTCCTGAAATTTTCATGGGAGTGTGCAATGCCTTGGCGCCCGACCCTGACGATTCCTGCAGACGGTTCCCAGATATGTAGAAACAAAGCTATTTATGGTCGGTACTTACCTGTCATATTTTTATAAGAATGAATGTTTTTCTTTCTGTAACTTCCATATTTTGTTTGGCCGGGAATGAACTTCTTTTTAATAGTGGGTGGACGTGGAATAAGTTGAGTATTCTGCAATGGAAAAATAAAACTTATAATATGGATTCACTAGATACATATGTGAGAGATGTAAATTAAGGCACTCCCACACCAGTGTGGAACGGCGGGAGCGGAAGCGGGATGGATGTGGGACGCAGTTGACAGCGATAAAATCGTTCCTGTGTAAACAGGCTCATATCCCGCAATGTAAACACGTCCCTCATTTATCCCGCTCCTGCTCCCGCCGTCCCGCACTGGTGTGGGAGGGCCTTTATAGTTGCAATTATCAATTATATTATATTCAAATTAAGACTTGTTTGAAGTCTACTGATTGACTTATGCTAACATATTTTGAGAATATGTTGGCATCCACCTATTTAAATAATGCGAATACTAAAGTTGAATACGAAACTTCTACGACTATCGTTGAAACTAATTGAATTACTGCTGTAATAGGTAATATCTAATATCTATACCTAGTTTCTATGTTGTTCTTTTTTTTATTTACTTCCAGAAGTAATAATTATAGACTTGACTGATATGCAGTATCAGACAAAGTATTGAAGGTAGAGTTGAAGGTAGTCTTATATTGTCATGTAAGAGTACTATAAGGTAACGTGCAATAATGCCGGACATTATAAGATGTTAAGATAACCTATTTATGAAAAGAAAGCAGTACGAAATAAGATTGAAAAGTAACCTATATACTAAAAATGGTAGGTTAAAGTATTAGATGTTCACTAAGTAAAACTTCTCATTGATTAATCGTCAAAAATGTTGATGCATTCGGATCACTGAATGAACTATGAGGCAGCTAAGATTATACTAAATCGATGTCACCCCCTAAGCGGATGCAGTATAAAAAAAAGCCTGATTATTCAGAATATGAAATAGCTTTTACTCAATGTTTTTAATATATTTAGGAAGAGGACGCTCCCTAAATTTAGGCAACTGCGCATACTTCACGTTCACCTATAGCCAAGATAAGATCATTTTTCCCTGTAAGTTAATCTCCCTCCAAGGATCTGTGAGCATGTTCTCTAGATCTTTCCCTTGCGATTTTTATCGGTAGTGCTACCTTAAAGGTAGGTTTATCATGACAAGCCTAAAAATTTGACAGAACTGAGAATATGCCCCCGATCCCTGGTCAAACCTTTGAAAGAGTGATGAGAAACTTCTCCAACCGACACGACCACGAGAGTGCAGGGAAAATGGAGGTCATTTAAGTGATGTTATTTTTACATTATAATAATTTTGAACTATTTTGGTATATGTATTGAAAATTTCCGCTATTCCTTTTTTACTGCCGCTTGTTATTAACATGACATTAGTTTAGGGCAGTAAAGCGATCACTTTACTCAATGTGATCGAGTGTGAAACACCTCCCACAACTTAAGGATTCGAACTCACAAGACATTTAATTCGATATTTGGACATTAGTTTTAGGCATGTTATCCAATCACCGATTCTCTTGAATACTTGAATTTAGTTAAACCTAGTAGTAAAATCCATGGGGACATCAGAGTTCAATAGTACAATTATTGCTCAGTTAGTACAGTTAGTGCCCACTTAGTGCAAACAGAGTTTTTCTAACTGCAACAAAAATTAGGACAACTGGATTCCAAGAGTATACAGCGTTAACCTAAATGTATGTTTCTTCGCTTTCTTTGAGATGTTCCCAAGATCAAGCATCAAGCTTCAATTATTTGCCAGGAAAGAATTTTGCCTCCACCACCTTCCAATTAAGTACATCGTTGTCAGAGCTGACAACTTTACTAAGTGGGTAGAAGCATATCCTCTAAAGAACATAGACGCCAAGAATGCCCTTCTAAGTTTTTGTGCATAGGAACATTCATAATCACAATTCTTTTAAATAATATCTATCAGAAAATTGGGCCAGTAGAGTGCAGTAGGGGTTTAAACTGGACTTTTTCTTTGATAAAAATTAGTAATATTCATTCTTCTAACGATTACATATTCATAGCCGGCTTCTCAAAACCACGAGATTTGGCTATCATTGACATTACTACTAAAAAAATATTTACCACTTTTTCAAATTAACTTTCACAAAATTATTGTTGAAAATTAAAATTTTATCTCTCTACTAAGTCAAAGACATACTAGGTTTGTTCCAACTTGGCAACTAAACCATGTACGTGAGCTTTTTTTATGAAATGTACAGAGCTTTAAATATAAATCAGACGTTAAAACAGCATTTTAATACAGTTAACACGTTGAATGATAAGGTTGGTTGGACACCATAGTACTTACTGTAAAACGAGGCATTTTTAATTTAGTAGATTTTATAAAATAGGCAAGGAGCCGAAATATTTAAAACAATAAAATTTAATTTTTTACACTTAAAATTTAACACACAAAAAAATTCATATTTTTGACATTTTTCTTAATTATACAAAATAAAACTGACTTTCCCTGAAATTAAATATTTATTTAAAAACTGTTTATGATTTCAGAGAGAATAAACCTCATAGTCCAGGAGATAGCGTGCAAAAAAGAGTCTGACTAACATCAAGCTAGAATTTTGTATACAAGTCAATCTTTTAGCGCCTTTTAAGAATATGTGGTCGGCTAAGTTCGTCTGCGGGACATTGCTTGGCAATAGGCGTTCGAAAAAAACAAACCGGTGGAGAGCGGCCCTGTCGCACAAAAAATGGTGGACAATGTGATTTTCATGATCCTGAGTACAGAATTAGTTAGTAGACCAAAAATCAAGTTGATGTTATTTTCACATTTGATAGGTTAGTTATTCAAATATTACTGAAAATAAACGTGGTCGCCTGTCAAGAGACAAACTAACATCAACTTAATTTTTGGTCTACTAACTAATTCTGTACTCAGGATCACGAAAATCACATTGTCCACCATTTTTGGTGCTACAGGGCCGC
>KZ651431.1:165239-176255 GCA_001010745.2 Gerris buenoi | reverse complement strand
TAAGTTGGTATGACTGTTTTTTTACTCCCAAGGGAGGGAAGTAACACTTTCCTCCCTGTTATTAGCAATGTAAAGTCTACTTACAGTGCAAGTCTTAGATAAAATAAATTTTGTGATCCTTTAAAACTATAATTGTCAATTTTTATGGTAAACCATGTTCCAAAAAAACCATGAACCAAAAAAAAAGAAAAAAGAAATCTTTTTTTGGAAAAAAATTGTTCAAATTTGGTTAAGAGCTTCCATTCCCGCCAATTCACAGACAAGAGTGATCGACCGCCTTTTGAAATACCACAAAAATATGAAGATATACCATTAAGCAAATATACCAAATTCCAATACTAATAAAATAAAACAATTTGTTGTGAAGATTCGCAAAAATTATTTTGCGTAAGTGCCTGCAAATGTAAGAATTTTCCCCTTTGTACGTGTGCTAGAGAAAAAAAAGTTACACATAACGACTGTGATTTTTTGATTGATCAAAGAAAACAACGAATATGGTGATCCGAAAAATTGACGTTAAGATTTCAGATATCAATTAAGGAGAAGAGCCTTCGAAATGAAAGAGATCACTCAGCTACAAGAAAGAGAGACTAAAAAAAATATATTAATAAAGCAAAACACTATCTTCTTCGTCTGATACTCTAACCAGTACCACTGATTCTGAATTTGAGATCCGTTGCTGCTTGGTGAGCTCTGGTAATTAGTATTGATTTTATACTAATTAAAATAAAAAAATTAGCTAGGAGTTGGAAAAAATGTTTAAATTTTATAGTTTTCAAGCAGTCATTTATATATGTCATATGTTATAACAAAAAATATTAAAGTTACATAATATGTTAAGGGTTTTTATTACACAATAAGCATCGTAGATCACGAAAATGTACATTAATTATATATTAAAAATAGTTTAGCACGCAAAAATGTCAAAAAAACCCTGTTAAAGCTGTGATTTTTCCAAATTTCAAAAATTCCATAACTTTGATCCCCCCTCGGGAGACCTAAGTGAAGTCCGATTTGGCTCAAATTTTTTCCTGGGGACTTTCTTCCAATATGGCAAGTTTCTGGAGGGGCGTTTTTTGAATTTTCGAAAATTTTGTTTTTTCGACCCACCCTACCCCGCAATGGCTAGCGCCGCCACTGTCTGTAATACGTTTCCATAATGTTTCAATACGGATTAAATACAGTTTTTAGATCCAAATTGACTAGGGAAACTTCCATAGAATAATACTATATTTAGAAGGAGCATAGAATCGAAATCCTAAGCAATTACTGATAAGAGGCTAAAGCCAACTTTTGCCGAGAGGTTGTGTCCCTTAGACCAGAGGACCAACATAACAACACCCTTCTTTTAGGTTTTTGTAGATACTTCTCAAAACTAGAGATGGGCAGAATCGATATTTTTCAATCAATCGATTATTTATAATCGATTATGAAAATAATCGAATGATTTCAAAATCGATTATTTAGTATACGAGAGGGTCGAAGTAAAGAAAAATGGGGAGACAAATACACAAACACACAGACACGTGTGATCCCTAAAATACGGGGAACTTAGCGGCCCTTCATAAAAGAGATGTTTGCGGCCCTGCCGGGCGCCCGACAAAGCGCGGCAAAATGCAAGATAACGAAAAGTCTTAAAACTACTATTCACCTCACACTCATAATCACTGCTTCATATTCTTCTTTTCTTAACCCTTATCATTTCTTTGATCTCTCCCTACTGACCACTCTAATTAAGATTAATATAACACTTTCTTATACATACTGTTCCAGTCGCATACGTTCACTGGAACAGTATGTATAAGATTGTATTGTATGTTTTGAAACAATTAATTAATAAATGTAATAGAAAGGTCAAATATTTCGAAGTTGTAAATTGTAATGTGTTGTTAGAGGAAATAAGTATATTTATAATTACAATTAAATCTGAATGTTCTAGAATTCTGGTGGGAATGTTCTGAATGTTGGTGGGTAACTAAGTAAATGTGATGCCAAATAGCAAAAAATCAATTGGTTACCAACCCTATATTTTTTGTACCATTTATAAGGAATTCATTTGTCTAAATAAATATTAAGACAAAGGGATAATATTAAGAAATTTGGGACAAAGAAACACCACACTTCTTAATGTATGTGATACGTGACAATAACACGTAGCCTAAGTTAATAGTATAGTCAATCTTTTAAGGCAAGGGGATATTTACACATTAATGTGATTTAGGGTACCTCACCAAGTAAATGAGTACCTTAGCGGTGGTCATTATTTAGGAATATTTATTTGGTATAGAATATTTTCCAAGGTTTAAAAATGAATAATTTCGATGAAGAATTATTTCCTGTATTAATTACAAGGTATTATAGCTGCGGCAAAGTTCTGCTGGTCTTAACATTATGAAGAATTTGCAGTAATCTCCCTCAGGGTCGGGATGGAATACGGTGTCGGTATCGAAGCTGCTTGTCTGTAGGGTGAATCTACCATTTCGCTTGTTATACACATATCATCAGACCAGAAACCAATCTGATCCTGACCTGTACACAGGTGATGAAATATACCTTCACCATTTTTCATTCCAGAAGCCCATTTGCCTTCATACCTGTTACCATTTGGATAAACGAAAAGGCCGACACCGTGTCTTTTATCGTCGTACCATTGTCCTTCGTAAAAAGAGCCGTCGGAGTACCATATCCTTCCTGGCCCTTGTCTCTTTCCTTTGACGAAATCCCCTTCGTACATGCTTCCTTCTGAATAGTACCTGACTCCTTTACCATTAGGTTTACCAACCTTCCATGATCCATCGTACCACAAATTGTAGCTGCCATCATCTCTCTTCCTACTGAAGATACCAAAGCCATGTCTCTGATCGTTACTCCAGGCACCTTCATACAGAGATTTTTTTGAAATAAAGTAACCCAGCTTGCTCTTCTTGTTGTCTGTCCATTGACCTTTGTAATACCCCTGACCTGATTTGAATACGGCATGTCTTGGACCATTTTTTAATGTATTCCATTCTTTAATATGAGTCACAGACGGTTTGTACGGCTTAATAAAGGGCATTAATAGGAAATAAAACAACACAATATTCTAATATTAATTTATTATTTTTAAAATAAAACAATGTCAATTTCACATATTGTGTCAAAAATTAAAAATTATGAGTGGGAAATAAGTATGAAATATGATAAACTGTATTTATGTATAAAAATATAACATGCTCATTATATAATTATAAAATTATTACCTTACCCATATAGATGTAAGGATGGACCAGTTAATCTTACTTTATTTTAAAAATATTTAAATAATTTATGTTTGTTTAAAGGGCATACCATGATCCCTCTAATTTTAATTAGCTCATTATTCATTTTGTGTAGGTATATACCTACTTATTTCTGTTAATCTGATTACATACCATATACATGTAAGTTTCTTCATATTGTTTTCTTTTTTTTCCTCTTTAAAATATTATATATTTTAGGTAAAAGTATCCTCCCCAGCAGTTTTACTTCCCCTTTAGAGCTGTATAGAGAAGGGGCATCTTTTTCTTGAGTTAGCGTTTTGTTTTGCAGGGTTAATTTAACAAGCTTAAGCTTATTTTTCAAGCTCTTTAGGGTTGGTAGGATGTTTTCCTAGGGAATGAGGGTAAAAATGAGCCGGGAAAGATAAAAGGGTAAAAGATGAGTGCGATCGGTTAAGTAATCCTATTACGGTCAGAATGGTATTGAACCTGGTTGGTCCTGGAAGCTTGGTACTGTAACCGTGGTACGGTAAGCTTTAGTATGGTAAGCTCCCGAGTTTTCCTCGGATACTACCGTGGTCTAGTGATTAGGGAGGCCGCTGTAATCCTCTACCAAATGCTCATAATCCACACTCTTATGTTTTTATCCGATTTAGTTTATATATATGGCTCTAAAGAGAATAAAAAAATAGTCTCAGACTAAATGTGTTCAAAAATATTATTCTGGAATAAATCTAGGCCTTTAGGTCAGCAATAGGATTCATTATCACTGCTTTATTTCTTGTTTGGCGTTTGTTTTATTAGGGAACTGGTGATTCCTTCTTAAAAATGAGTTTGTTTTTTTCTTAGTTTTATATATTTTTGGAACGAAGTTCCTTATGACACGTTCTAGAGCCCGGGAGTGAATCCGAAAAAAACGTCACACAAAATAACCGTCACAAAATCACCGTCACGAAATCTACCGATGACCACAACTTAAGTAAAATATTACCGAATTAGTTGAAATTTGGTACACATGTTCATTTTACCAATGCCCAGGCTTATTTCGTTTAACAACGTTATCCGCTCAAGCGTTCACGCGCAACGCTCGTTAAACGTAAGATTCAAATTTAAAATTGGAATTTTAGTACGGGAAAAGATTCTTACTTCATCTATTTAATGAGACAAACAACTTTTATAAATATTTTGTTTTAGTAAAACGAACACCGACACTGCTATGAAGTGATAAAGATCGCTGAATTTATTAAAGTGGACCTAAACGTTTAAAATAAAGACAACAACGATTGCCCGAGAGCCCAAGATAGAAACTTCCTCCAATCAGCTTTTCAGGCCTAAACAATACTTCTATTATCTTTGTTCTCGAACCCGTAATTTACAGTTGGATTAAAATTAAATGCTTGATTAGAAAAGATGTTAAGGTACTAGCTTAAAGGAAGGAAAAATTTGATGATAAAATATTGGCTGTGCTTAACAGTGCGAGTGTCACTCTAAGATGATGTTCCGTTTGTTTGCTTTATAGGGGTTAATTCACAGAGATCACCCTCTGGAACGGTACGTTGTCTGTGTTGAACCCTACGACTTCACGACCCCTCTGGACCTTTTGTCTACTAATAGTTAAATTGACCATTTAAAACCTTTTGTTTCCAGTTGAATCCTCTTTGTCCTTCTGTTCTAGAAGCTACTGCGAGTCTCAACGAGTCAAAAACTGACGCCGTTTAATTGATTGAATATGAAATATTGTTTGGGCTTGAATGGAAACCATTTGCAAGGGTAATAAAGAAGTTATGGATTGGCATCCTTTGGGAGATGGCCACTTCAACTCTCTTAACAAGTCTATTCATCTGACAAAAAAAGTCAATTTTGAATCGTTCAATTGACTATTTTCTTTTTAGATAGTATTGAAGACCGTGCTTACATATTAGATTCTGCTTTAGAAGATAGATTTTTAAATCTAATAATATGTAAATTACAATATACACTGAGACTTTAACCCCACTGGAAGGCTTAAGAGCTTTTTTCCTATCAGTCTTTTAGCAGACAAGCCCCAATCACTTCACTTAAAGCTTCAGGGCTAAACTGAATTCTTATAGGAATCAAATCCAAAGTAAACTAATAGTTTGAAGTCTATAGCCATGTAAATAGTTATTTATGCATGTGGCGTCTCCACCTCCGACATTTTATAACTCCGTATTGACATTATTTTCCTCCACTTGTTATTTTATCTCTATGAAAATGTTTTGTTTATTTTTTGATGTCAATTGAAAATATATTATATTTTTTCCCTCGACTCCGCTCAATGCACCTAGGAAGTAAAGTAAGCCATTATTCCCTGAGCGAAAAAGTTGGTTTTTGAGGCGAAGCCAAAGGAACCATGGTCCCTAATGCCCGAGGCGAAGCCGCGGGATATAATTATCGAGTGGAGAATAATAGCACTTTACTCACAAGGTACATACAATATTTTATTTCCAGTAGGGAGAAAATATGTACACATTTTTGTCTATTGCACAGTTTTTATTTATTATTTTAATAAATAACAATAATTATTAGCAGATATTATAGGAGATACAATATTAAAAACAAACAAGAATTGGAATTGAACTCAAGTAGAAAGTTATTTAGATGCAGGTTATAAAAAAGATAAACAAGGTCGAAGAAGCAGTGTCTCCAACCTGATTTCAACAACTTCATTACATTGGCAATTAATTTAATCTACTATTTATAAAATAATCAGGTTGGCAATTCTCACTTTTTCGCCCGACTTTACTTTTTCGCCCTACTTTTAATTTTTCTCCCTACTTTTTGGGTTCAGGGAAGAAAATACTTACTTCAGCTCCTTTAAACTAATCCAAAATCATAACTTTTTCTTCCTACTGAAGATAAAATATATTTAGGTTACGAAAATGTCTGTAATGACATTTAGCTAAAGTTTCAGCTTATCCATTTGTCTGTTAAAAGCTCAATGCGTTTATAAGCTGAATAATAAACGGTGAAACTAAATTCATAAAGAAACGCACCAACCATGATAATAAATAATAGTAAACAATACAAAGGTAAACAAAAAATAGCTAACGTTATCAGTTTTAATTGTGAGAATCCAATAATTAACCAATATCTGGTCGTTCCCTTATTTTACAGCCTTTAAAATCTTCATAATTAGGAGATTTCAAGGCATAATAAAGATTTTTAAAGAGGATCAGGTGAAGCAACAAGTGTTTAAACAAATTTTGTTTTGATCAACGATCGTAGAAGATCTCAAAAACTTTGTAAAGTTTAACCTATATTTTGTAACATTATTATTAATAATGGGCATCGGTCGGCTAATGTCATTTATATTGGATATTATAGTTTGGTGAATCATAATTTAAATGTATTTCTCTAGTTTGTAGGTTTATCTCATGTATGATGTGTAAGGCGGCTTTCACACTGCGTGCGAGACCGAGCGAGGCCGATTCCGCTTGAGAAACAAACACATGTATTAGCATGGGACTATTCACATTGAACGCCGAGCGGGACTGGGCCGAGCGAGACCGGGCCGAGTGAGACCGAGCGTTTTTGTTAGCTAAGCGCCAAAAAGCGTTTTGGTCGCTGAAAACACTTTGTATATGGTTGTATCGGCCGATCGCGATCGGCTCGGTCTCGCGCACAGTGTGAATACAAAAACGCTCGGCTCGGTCCGCCTAAATCGTATTTTGTCGTCTAATCGTATTTTGATGTCTTTCATTTTGGTTTAACTTACATGTAATATTTAAACATTTCTTTTGGGGGAAGTTTTTGAGACATTTGAGGCTGAGCCCTTTATTAGGTGAGTCCAATCAATGAAGCTTTTGAAGTTTTTTCTAGTGTGTTGACAAAATCTTTATAAAAACAACAAATATTTTATTAAACAAATTATTACTGTCTTTCACTCTAATAGTCTTTTAAATGCTGTCTGTTACTTACCCTGTAAATCTAGTATAAATGATGGCATAAAATATATGTAGGTACCTATTCATTTTTACTGGTAAAAATCATTTTCTTATCATGGGTTAGTGGCAACACTTGGGTGTAATTCCGTAGTACGATTGGGAGCGGAATTGAGCATGGCTTTAGTTTATGGATCTGGCATTAAAATTCACCCTCAACGTCCTTAACAGTCATCAACCCTTTGGATTTATCCGTTCTTATTAGTGTTGTCATTGACATTGAGATTATTATTTGACGGATGAGTAGCCTTAGAAGATTATTTACTTTATGTTTTTAAATAAGATGAATTTTTAAAGACTTTAGAATTACTTTGAAAACATAAAAAGGGGTTGATTCGAACAAAGACACACCCCCCTGCAAGTCCGACCAAACAAGCGACGAAAACAAACAAACTAGAGCACACGGTTTCTTTAATTAATTCTTCAAGTGTTCTCAGATGAGATCTGTGCAAGTGTTGTTGAAATGTGTAAAAGGGGGAGTACCTTCAGTTCTAGCCAGAGCTTGTCTTTGTTATGTGCTAAATTGAATATTGACAAATCACTAAGATTTGAAGGGTTAGAGAACTAGGGTTGGAAGCCCTTAACAGTAAGAAGGGAAGGGTTCGTTGACAGTACTTTTAAGATATTACTACTAGAAGTAGGCGTTGTTCTAAGGCCATTTTTTCTCCCTCCCAAGGATTTTTTTTGGTGACGTCGATTATTAAGTACGAAGTATACGAAGCAGCCCTTTCTGCACCACCCTTTCTTCAGCCTTTCCACCTCCCTTCTTCCTCTATCTTTTTTTCTCCATCCTACTTCATAATTAAGAATGTGACACGCGACCAATTTGAGTGAGTCAGTAGATGAGAAATGCGAGGGGAACACTTTCAAAAACACGATATTGGATTGCCACTCTGATTGCAGTAGAATGTAAAAATTGAATAAAATGTCCTGTATAATTTGTCGAATATATTTATTTTAATATTAAACATACAAAAGAATAATGTAAACTAATAATTGAATAAAATGAATAATATTTACTAATAAAAATGCTTTTTTATGTGAGATTATGTCCGCTTTTGATTTTCTTTTTACATCGTTACTGAGATAAAAAGAACGGGGATTAATCTGGAAGTCAATTAGTTTAGTGCCCTTTAATACTCTTTCAAAAAAACAACAACAACATTATATACAATAATATCTACTATTCCAATACAAATAAAATATAAAATATTTTATACTTTTTATTTAATTTTGTTGCCAGCACTTTGGCTGATGTCATGCTAAAACCTCAATATATTTTATTAATTTTGAAAGTGGATGTAGGATTTAAACTAACAGCTTTGTTGTTGTCATGTATGTTTATTATCTTTACATATTATAATATTTATATTCAATTATAGAATAGTTAATAAAAATATATAATAAATACTTATTCGTTACGGTTTTCTTAGTTTCTCATACACGAAATTTATAAAGTGAAAGTATTGTGATGGCGAGAAAATTCGAATTTTGCAGAAGGTTGAAATTAATATTGAATCATCAAATGGGCTTACTGTGATCTACCATCCAAATTTCATCAAAATCAGGCAAGTAGTTTTTAAATTACTTTGGTTCAATAAAATGTCAATCGACAGACAGAACAATAGACTGAAATGAACAGACAGAGACAACCCTGATGTCTGAAACGGATTATGTCCAAAAATTGTTTGAATTCAAAGACCTCAATAATGTAAGAAATAAGTATTAATCAAATAGATGAGTAAAGTGGCCGGATAACCCCCGTCCTGTAATAACCCTGGCAGTTGATAAAATTCAATTTTAAAATTTATATAGAACTGCGGATGCGTATTTACTATTTACTGCAGAATACGATTTTTTTGTATATATGTATGGATTGTATTATACAACCTCTCATCTAAGCCCTGAGAGAACTTCAATGGCGCCCAGGCAAAATCACAACTCAAGGATTCCATACTCTCTCGTTTTACGAGTGTAAGGATATTTTTGTTTTATAAATTCCGTAATGTCACTTAATTTAGTATGAATTTATAAGCGTCTTCTGACTTTCTAATATGTTTTATATCTTTATAATCTTTATCTGCCATTGTAAAATATAAAAGTATCCTAAATTAAAAAATGTATTTAATACAAAATATTTAGTGCATTTACGATAGCAATTTTACTATGTTAAGATTCTAATTTGAAGTACTGCTAACATTTTTTAGTAGTACATAATCACATTTTAATAATAAAAAATAAATTAATTCATCCTTTTTTGCGTCACTATTATTAATTAAATGGATTAATTGTTCGCCCCATTTAATTTAGGTAAAGTGAACTAATATCTAAAGGAATTATTAAGCTACAGCTATTTCAGAGAAGGATCATATCTTGAAAAGCGTCCTGCATCTCAATATAATTATGATGGACAGGATAGACACTGATTAACGACATACTGATGATGATTAATTAGCATCGAACCCCTTCAAACCAGCTTTGATGATTAGAAAGGGGGGTAACACTGAAACGATGTCTCTTACCACTACATCCTCTTGAAATCATGTCACAGCTAATCCTAAGTGTACATATATATATATATATCTCAAAAACTTTGTAAAGTTTAACCACATCTCGAACATCTGAGGATTGTGTTTCAACGCATGGCAGAACATGGACTTACCCTTAACGTGGCCAAATGTCACTTCGGAGCCAACATAGTCGAATTCTTAGGATACCAAGTGTCAGCAGCTGGAGTCAAACCAACANCACACACACACACACACACACATATATATATATATATATATATATATATTGCTAACGGTATCATTACATCTAAGGGCTAGAGGATTTCGGGAGATGGGCCGGATTGAGGGCAGAGGAAAGGGTCTGAAACTGCGTAATGTTCTAACGCATTAAGGACCTCAGTTTGCCCTTCGTACCCCCCTAAAACCTTCAAACAATCATTTTCACAACAAGAAAATTTTCGCCCTCCGAAAATCGGTAAAGATCGGGTGAGATCGTTAGCAGTTAGAAACGAATGAAAATCCCTTTTTCCCTTCTTTCCATTCCAGTCGATTGTGAAGGAAAATGAAAGAATAGTAGGGTTTTGTGACTCCCCTTTTTCGGTTCATTGTGCTCAGAACTGAAGGAAAAATCACGCTATACTTTTGATTCCATTTTCTTTTCCTTTTTAAAGAAAATCTCTTCGGCTAAAGGAAAGATGAGGGACGAACAACGGAAAGATAAGATTTGCTGTGAAAAGCATGATTCACAAACTGATATAATTGATGTTTTTGGTCTTTAAGGAACGCCAACAAGAAGCAATATATATTATAGCAATATATATTAGGATAACACTTAAACGTCCATTGTTCTAATAATTTCTTTGTCTTTTGTAATTTTATAGTTCAAGCTAACCATTACTTTACTAAATCGAGTGAAGCAATCAGGCATTGAAAAATTATAAGCACTAATTTGTGTCATATCTGGTAAAAATTTAACGCAACAGAATAAACCAAACCCATATTATTTCAACTGTCTTTAAATTTTGCTAAATTGTTTCTTTAATTTTCAGAGCAAGGAAGGGGTAGAGGGAAAAATACTATAGAATCTGGGTCTCAAAAAGTGGTTCTTTGTGCTCTCCCCTATACTAAACCTCCTAGTTTGGTGAAATAGTATCGATATCTAGGTTTAGTATAGGGGTGTAGCATAATAAACCACTTTTTAAATCGCATTGGTCCCTCTACCCCTTCCTTGCTCTAGGCTTTAATTAATGTAAAAAGTCAAAACACGCTCGACATACCTGTTTGAAAAAAATAAATTTAATTTTTAAA
>KZ651431.1:153941-165152 GCA_001010745.2 Gerris buenoi | reverse complement strand
TTTAAATTAAGTGGTTTTATCTCAATTAAATATTATTGGTATTTTCTGTTTTGCATTGTTATTGGTTATAATGTTTTTTGATAAAATTATAAATGTTTATGCGTTATTAATTAACTTATTGTATTGGATTTTATTTTAGAACAATTAAAGATTGAGAATGACCTTTAAATAGGGTCGAAACGTCTCTTAATGAAGATTTAAGTGTTTTTATATCACTACCACACCTTAAGCATCCATCAACTTAATTTTAAGAATCAAGAAAAAAATAAATAAATTGGACAATAATAGGTTGTAAAAGCATAAAATTAATAAATTATACGAAATAGGACGTGAGAAAGCTATATGTCACACAGCTATATGTTTCCCAGCTATATGTTTCATAGCTATATGTTTCATAGCTATATGTTTCACAGCTATATGTTTCATAGCTATATGTTTCACAGCTATATGTTTCACAGCTATATGTTTCATAGCTAGTTAACTAAATAAAAATGTGTATACACAATGTATTAGTATTTGTCTAAAAATATTTCATTCATCGAGTTTTTGTTAATATATTTTTCATTCAAATGTATTATTGTATACTTAAAAACTGTTGTAGACTGGGTGAAAAATATATTAGTAGGAATTTATTGTTTTATATAAACTCATAAAAATGTTTAATCTAACTTAAATCTTGAAATCACCATGTCTTATGTGACTTAACCTTCTTTAGGACACAAATTGTTGGTAAGTCTAAGCAAATATCTATTATTTTGATCAAAATAATAGATATTTTCTACCTGATGAAAAATTTTATGTTTATAACAATAGGACGGTAAGTTTCAACAATTTGTAGATTTCTATTAGAGTTGCTAGATAAGCACGATACTTCATGTATAGAACACTATTCTAAAGCTGATTTACGTGGTATTAAGGATTCTGGTATTGTATCAATCCTTCCGATAGGTCCATCTATTGTGGTCCTATATTGTGGTCCTATATAGATAAAACTCAATGTGGTTAACGAGGTAAGAGCACAATTGATTGAGGTCAGAAGTACAGAGAGCAAGTTGCATAATGTGCATTATTGTGGCATAAACGTATTTCTGGCTCAATCATATCAGCTTTGAACAGGTGGCATGTATTCAGCGTCCAGCACTTGACTGAATATATTCGATAAGTACCTGGTGCTCCTTTGAACTGCCCAATACAAAGGCATAATTCAAAACCGATGTGTATTAACCTGCTCCTATACTGCTTTATTGAATTATTATTGTTTATAACAAAAAGCATTTTTAATTCTTATTTACAATAAACTTTGCTTAGAAGTGGGATTGTCATATATAAGTTAAAATATAAGAAAACCAATAATGTTCAAACAACAAAAGTTTTTTTTATTTAATGGAATTATCTTTTAATTATTAAAATTTTATGCTAATTGATTTGGGGATGGTTTATTATAGAATTATTTGTCAACAAATTTACGTTTTAACTAGAATATTGATGCAACTTTAAACGTTTTAGGGGTCCATAGAAAAAACCAAGGGCATTTAACCAAAATCAATTATAATTTCCTGGATGTGTCTGTTTTTCTGTAGGTCGTTTAAGCCCCAATATCTCCAAAAGTGCCAGCAATTATTTGAATGAAAATTAATATAAATATTTTAAAGAATGAATAAGTACCAAGAAATCATAACTAAAAAAAAAGGTTTAAATTTTTATTTCTGTTGAAATTGTAACATACTTATTTACAAACCTGTTTTTTTAAAAAAAAAAAATTATAGTATTTATAATTTATATTGTTTTAAAATAATGTTGTTTCTCCAAATTACGCATACACGGTCAAATGTTTGCGCAAACATTTTGACCGTGTATGGGGGCCTTTAGAGTATTTAAAATGAATTAATCAAGTAGTCAAGTATGGGCTTTCAGCTCACATAAACCGACCGAAGGAAATTTAACAATTAGGACGAGTTGTTTAACCAGCATTATCGGTCCAGCCGTATCAAGATGGCGGCCTTTTAAAATTTGAATCAGTTTTAACTTATGTACCATTTATTTATTTATTGTTTATTTTGGGTGCTCAACTGCGAGGTTATATACACCCTTACAATGTTTAATATGTACCATTTATTATAATAAAGTGAAACAAACCCAATGAACTTCTCCAAACGTAATGAAACTTCTCCGAAGTGTCAATCCGCCGTTTCTAAGATGATACATTTTTAGGGGAAACATTTTGTTCTCACAAAATACGTATTCAAAATGTTTTATGTTTTTTATAAAAAATAAATATAGATTTTATACATATTTTTTTGCTGATTTGTTTAAACAAAATACAAGGGAGAAGGTCTTTTTTTAAGGAGCAAACATTGATACAAAAACGAATCAAATTAATATTTGTACGCAGACAGTCATCCGCATTTATTTCACACTCCCACATGATACACTTCCGTTAAGAAAAAGGTGAACCCCCTAGTTTTTGAGAAAGATTTCAGGGAAACCCCGAATTCCCCATAATTTTCTTGTGATAGGTGTCACTAAACAATACATGACTGTTTTTTTTGCCTATTTCCTTAGGCACTGATGATGTCATTTTGAAGGCTGAAAGCTGCTATGTTATATAAATTTTTGTGGAGAGAGAGTTTGTGTTATTCTTATAACTACAAAGTCGCAAATTTTTGTGTTGTGTATTTCAGGTGCGTTACAGACGAACGGACAGACAAGCCCAGGAATGTATTATAAAGGTTCTTGATTTGGTTGAGGATCCTAAAAATGAAAAGTTTAAAGATGTAATAAAATATTTTTGTGAATTACAACTACATAAATAGCCACAATAGGTAGCTAGAAGACATTTTAGATAACCTACTCTGCTATCTATTATAATCTACAGAGGTTTCACAGAGTGTAGTTCGGTTCCTTTTTACTTTTACAAAAAACTAAGTGTTATAATACTCATTGCAATTGAACAAATTTTGTTCAATCATTTAAAGTAATTAGTCAGTTATTTAATTCACATGAACATACATATATATATTACCGGAAATATTAATAAACTTAAGGTTATAGTTAGACTGTTATAAAAAGGAAACCACACACTCTCCACTGTTTCAAGAAACAGATTCGTGAAATAAGATATACTCATCTCTTGTGAGTAAAACTATCTCTAAATATTTCAACTCAAATACATATATTATCTAATTGTAAAAAATAAATCAATACCTATTCCTATACTTCTAATAGACGAATAGATATACCGATAGAAGAAAACTTGACAGCGACGCAAGCTGGGTTTCGCAAGAACTTCTCAAACCTGGACAACCTGCACGTGGTTAAACAGCTCATTAGATCATCGCATCAATACAAATTTCCCTTGGTCATAATATTTGTAGACTTCCAGAAGGCATTTGACTCTGTTTTCAATCTGCAATCATAGACTTTATGGATAAATCAGTAATAAAGCAAGAATACGTCGATATTTTTAAGGATATTTACAACAAAGCTGAACTAGAAATAAAACATGGAAATAATGTAAGGAATGTAAAAGTTAAAAGAGGAATAAGGCAGGGAGATGTCCCATCAGCAAGGATATTCATAGCAGTTTTAGAACAAGCTTTATCGCACCTTGATTGGGACGGTTATGGAATAAAAATAAATGGGGAGTGGCTAAATATATTAAAATTCGCCGACGATATTGCAATAGTTGCCAAAAACCACAAGGAAGCTAAATTTATGATAAGAGACTTGGAAGAACATGTAGCAAAGATTGGGTTGGAAATGAACAAAGAAAAAAGTAAAATGATGACAACTAACACAGATCAAGAAGCAGAATTATTACAAGAAGCAAGAAAATTAGATGAAGTAGATGAATACATTTATCTGGGTAGCCTAATCAGTAAGGAAGTGGATGGGGAAGAGAAAGAAATAAGGAGAAGGATAGCTTTGGGGTGGAATAGTTACAACCGGTATAGATATTTGTTTAGGTCAAAGGTAAATGCTGAAATGAAAAAGAAACTATGGAATATATGTGTGCTGCCTGTCATGATCTATGGCTGTCAAACATGGGTAATGTCAAGAGAAACGTTAGGGAAGTTAAGAGTGGCACAAAGGAGCATGTTAAGAAGCATGCTGAATATCACGTGGAAAGACAGAAAGTCAAATAAGTGGTTGTAAGATACAACTGGTATTGAGGATATTGGCAAGACCGTATGTGAGAGAAAATGGTCCTAGACTGGCCATATAGCTAGAACAAACGATGGCAGATGGACGAAAAACTTTCTACAATGGCACCCAATTGACGCTAATAGAGGTAAAGGAAGACCTAGAATTACTTGGGACGAGGAGTTTAAGAAAATATGCGGTGGAGGAACATGGCAAAGAGTTGCAAGAGAGCGCGCGGAGTGGAAAAGAATGACTGAAGTATATAATAATGTTTGGCTTGGAAAATAAGTATAATATTAAATAATAATAAAAATAAATTAATTAATAAATTAATAAGTAAAAAACAACAAATATTTACATGATATAAATAAATGTATAAATAAGATAATAGATATTACTATAAATAAGTATATAATATTATGTGATATACTAACTTGTAAAATAATTTAATGTATCTAACTAATTAAGTTTAATGTATGTAACTAATGTATAGAATTAATGTAATGAATTATATTGTAATGTAACCTCACAGACCCTCAAACGAGGAACAACGACAAATGCCGATTTGAAACTAATTTTTATTGTTTAGAAAAAATAAGATTATCGTTTGTTTTGTAATAGAAAAATAAATAAATTCAAATAAATAAATGAATAAGTAAAAAACAACAAATATTTACATGATATAAATAAATGTATAAATAAGATAATAGATATTACTATAAATAAGTATATAATATTATGTGATATACTTACTTGTAAAATAATTTAATGTATCTAACTAATTAAGTTTAATGTATGTAACTAATGTATAGAATTAATGTAATGAATTATATTGTAATGTAACCTAACAGACCCTCAAAACGAGGAACAACGACAAATGCCGATTTGAAACTAATTTTTATTGTTTAGAAAAAATAAGATTATCGTTTGTTTTGTAATAGATGTTTCAATAAATGGTATAAATAAATAAATAAATAATAAACAACTACATTTATACCCACAACAGGTAGCTAGAAGACATTTTGGATAACCTACTCTGTTATCTATTATAATCTACTGAGTGATAAGACACTGATAAAAAACTTTCTTCCCTAAATGCCACAGAATACACAATGTGTAGAGCATTATTCTATAAGAGAGTATGAGGAGGTTAAGCTGGTTTATATCCTACATTCTTTGATTCCTTTAAATTTGTCTAACGTTTGTCTAGAAGCAATGATAAGCCAGAGTTCATCCAAGTTAGTTCTTCAAAATGCACTTTCAAATAGGAAATAAAGTAAAAAAAAAGATGATAAAGACAAAGGACTGTTTGAAAAAGAAAGGAGAATGGACTGAAGCGAAGTTACTCTGTAAAGGAATGGCAGAACTAAGTAAGAGGGTAAACACTTACTTTACTTACTTTAGCTTCTCCAGTTGTTTTCTCTTCATGTCTTTCTCAGTGTCTCTTTCCAATACAGCGACCCCTATCCACTGATAGCAGCTATCAAGAGCTTTTAGCTTCATATGTATATACTCTCTCGTACTTCAGACCGGCAAATACTTCTACCTTCTACCTTTTTCTTTCTTATTTTACTTTTCAGATATTCTTATAATGGAGAGGTTTCTTGGAGGGTTGAGAAAAAACAATGGTTACAGTATTTCGTTGCTCAACAAAAAAGCTGAGAACTTCAACAAATTTATGAAAACTGATAAAATCTTTAGGAAGTTTTTCATATATTGAGAATTCTTTGCAGCTTACGTAACACATCAGTAAATCATGTCTTTAGAGGAGTAAGACCTAATGGTTTTGCTTTCTCCATCGAAAATATGTAAATATGGTTTTGCTTTCTCCAACGAAAATATGTAAATATGCAGTAAAATATCGCGTATAATAAGACGCACAATTATTGCCCTGTCATAAACACGCACTATTATCACCTCGTTTCTTCTTCTAAAATACGGTTGCGTATTTTACAAACAAACTACGACTACTGATTTTTTCAACTAACTTATTGTCAGTTATTGTTATTATAGGCAGGTGATTGAAAAATTACTTTGATATTCGACTACCTTGCTACAATCCATACCTACATTTTATAATAATAACGTTTTATAATAAACACCTGTCAATTAAATTATCCCTGAATAATTAAGTAATCAAATGATTATTGTTTTGTTTTTTTTTAACTTGAATCATAAAATCGAGTTCAACTCATTTCATTGTAAAGAGAATACATTAAAACATTTATTTTAGCTGCCTACGAATTATTGGAATGGAATCATTTTAAAGCATCCTATAGATTCGGGAGAGTTTTATAATAAATATCTGTCAATTAAATTATCCTCGAATATCGAGTGCGTATTTTTTGCGATTTTTAATTTTCCTGAAATTTCAGTCCTAAATTCAGCCTTCTTATTATACAGGAGTGCGTATTTTATGGGACATTTTATGTGTATATACGGTGTGAGAGCTTTTATGCATCACGAGTTTAAACTCCATAATATTAGGATAACGTAATTTTTCGGACAACCTGGAAGATAAACATCACATTCACCCATGCAATTAGAAAATTTTCACTTATATATAATTTCTAAAACCATAATAGAAATGAAGGTTTTCTGATAATGACCACGTCAAAGAATGTGAAGAATGATCTTTAGCTTATGCGGGCATAGTAAATTCATATTGAAGCATAAGCCTCAAATTGATCCTTTGGAAACATCCTTTTTTTATTTTATTTTTGACATGATTCATGGATGAGTAATCAAAAAGGATAATTATTCTACTTTAAGAGTTCATAATTACTTTGAAAACAGATTTTTATGAGGTGTTGAGTTTTGTAGATAGAAATTTCGCTTCCAATATTTAAAGCATCTTCACGAGCTTTTAATGGAAAGCAGAGCAATTTCAGGAGATGTAAATTAAAATTGATATAATCTATTTTATTATTGTTAAATATTTAAGGCGCTTTTTATAACAAACGTCATTCTTCCTTTTTAGCATTATTCAATTTTATTTTCTTGTAAAATATTTCAATAATAATAATATGTTAAAATGTTTAAATTTGATGTAAAGAAAATAATTTTGGCTAAAAAGTATTAATCAGAATTATTTTACTGTAGTTACATTCGTAGTTTGCAGAGCGTAAAATGAAAAGTCAGGTATATAAGCAGTAAAATCATAGAAACCAGAGCAACTTTTCTGCGTCTAATATTAAGAACGATACTTATAATAATAATAAAATGCCTTCAGACTCCAGTTAAACCTGTCTAGAACACTCCACTATTGAATGAAATGGTTTGTAAAAACCCCTAAGACTAAAACGTTGCTTTCTTCAGTCCATTAATACTAACGATAGGACGGGATCACCAAGTATATCGTCGAACAGTTCTGAAATATTCTTATCGCGATGTGCTTGGGGTTTAAAACGCTTTGATACGACGCTTGGACACGCTCCTCGTTGAAGAAAGGCACGCGACTATTCTCTGCTACTGATAGCCACTCAGACCCTTTCGTTTAGAACTCTTTCCTCGTGCAGACAGTTAGTCATGGACTACAAGTCGAGTTCCTGCTCTGAGAACGACGTCCAGGAGAAGTCTTCCTTCCTGACATCTACAGCATCTATGACTCAATGACATTCTCTGGTAAACAATTGACAAAGTTAGTTATGCTTGATTTTTCATCCACACTTGACTGCAACGTAATCAAAGTGTCAACTGCAACAAAAAAATTAGCATTCGTTTTTAAAATTTAAAAGTGCGAAGGGCTTCTTTATTTTCTATATTAAACTATTATACTGGCGTAGCCGAGTGCCGAGTGGTTAGCGTCTCTTAATAAAACTAAAGTCTAAACACCGACCTATCTGTGGAGGTGGAATCCCAGAGAGGTGATGCTTATTCCATCCTATAGATCATTGAGAGGATAAGTAATGTGACTGAATCCCGGATCCCCAGTCCTGAAATAATCTTTATCATGAGTCAATAATTTTTGAAAAGTAGCAACAAACCTTATTATTAAAATAATATACAGCGAATCTCTGAGCAATTTATATGTGTTTAAGTACTAATGCGAGCTCTTAGACACAGGTTCTATTATTTTTGTTGCTATTTTTCAAAAATTATTGATTTCCCGGTTATTTCAACCCTCTTTTGCATAGAAACCATTCGACTTNTATAACATTTATTTGTACGTCGTACGGTTTTCACGCAAATGGGAGTTGAAATATTGGGAAGGCTTGGAGAGTGCCGAAGTGTAAACGGTTGGTGGCCGGACTGCGCTGGCAGTTAATTTTATGTTTTTAGGTGTGCTAGACACGAATCTGAAGTTGTCCAACAAAAATTTAACACGCAAATATGAGAAATCATCATAAAACCACTATCTACTTTTATTTTTTTAGTGGATTTCGCCTTATAACTTGCAAAGCAAGATATGTACGCAAAAAGTGGAGGAGTAGTAAAAAAAAGAAGAGAAAAATACTTACAAATTATCCTTTTACCATTTTTTTGTAAGTCAAATAATTTCTATGCAAAAGAGGGTTGAAATAACTGGGAAATCAATAATTTTTGAAAAATAGCAACAAACCTTATTCTTAAAATAATATATAGCGAATTTCTGAGCTATTTATATGTGTTTAAGTACTAATACGAGCTCTTAGACACAGGTAACATAAAGTAAACCACAAACAACAATTACTCCAGAACTTTCCACTTCAAACTACCATTTGACTGGACTATATCCAGAGGGTAGATCTTGAGCTCTCATTGGCTCCCCACCCCATTTGCTAGTTTTTTCCGCACTGTCAACGCACTAACTCTCGTTTGGGACAGACTGTACAAAGAAAGGCAACCATTATTCTAAGAGGCCGCCATTGTGAAAATTATAATCGTATACTCAGAAAGGTTTTTTTTGATAGGTTATGAATAGAGGAGTATCAATATCCATTTATAACGATCAATTAGTTAAATGACATCAGACATTATCAGTAGAAAATATTTAAAATAAAATATTAATGGATATCATTAATTATTTAAAATTAGAACTATTCAGGAGTAAAATATTATTAATACGTACCTCCAATTCAAGTAGCTACTCTAAACCAGCAATACTTGTAAGCAACGTCTTTGAGTAGCTTTATTTATATGGATATGTTTTTCTTTGAGACAAGATCGGCTTCAATATAAGCTCGTTTCAGGATAAAGGGTTCAACGAATTTTTTAAATATATCAATGTGATCATTAGTTAGTTTAGAATATCCTCAACCAAATGATTTCTTTTCTGTGTCTTTAAGTTTTAAGGATGCCTAACTGTTTATCCGAAGAGGTACCATTTTAGACAACGTTAGAACGTTTATATTACAAAAATAAATGTAAAAATGATAATTATCATGCCAATAATACAACAAAACAAGAATTTATAAGACTAATTTATGCATATGAAATGAATTGCTTGCAAAACAATTGCAGTATTGAATCTTCTACGATTAAATTAGGTTTCGTAAATGCTTTTATAAAATGTATTTCATCCAAGAACAATGAATATGTTGAACAAACCCTTCATTTTGTTACGTACACTGTTACGTACACAAAACATTCATGGGATTGTGGACCCATGACTTGTACCGTTTCATCTTCCATATAAAGTGTAGGCAAGACGATACTGTTTCTCTCTCAATAAGGGTCCGAACAAAAAAGCAATTTTCTAAGTAAAGAGCCAATAATCGTCCTTCATAACTCACTCAAGTGGGTCTTTTTAACAATTAACAACGGACCAACGCACACTGGAGAGGGAAACAAGTGTGCAAGCACTCACTAATATAGAATTAAAATACAATTTCCTTCTCGTTGAACACTAATAGTACACAAGTCTAAGTTAAATCGAGGTCAACTGTTACAAAATAAACCAATAAAGAGGAAAGAATGAGTAACAAAAAACAATTAAGGCATACTTTATACATTGGCTTGCTTACCCAACCCCCTTTCTAACGTTGTTTTTAATATGAAACAGAAAGCAGGTTAGGCAACCTTTTGATCTTGTCTAGTTTGGAATGCTTATAAAAGAGAATTCTAAACAGAGCTATATTGAGTTTTCAATCCAGTAATTATTATTTCATATCCGTGTAAATAGTTTTACAGGGGATTATTACAGGGTTGTGCTGAAGGGAACAAGTAATCTATAATCTTTCTTTGATCCTTCTTCATCCTTGTTTACTGGCAACACTGTAACTCATTTTTTTTTATAAAAACAACCTTGAAGGGAAAGTAATTAGATTACTTTGCTTTATTACTTGTCTCGACGGTTATTTGATACAATTTTAATATAATTTATTACTCTTTGTGAGCAAACTTCTTTTTATTGTTGAAAAAAGATCCTTTTAGTCGGCAACACTCTTTTTGAGAAAACGTTATAAATATGTATCCAATTCTTATCCTTGCACTATCTTCTAAGAGCTTTTGGCAAGCGTTCTCATAGCAATATAACACTGAAGGTAACTTAGAACATCTTTACTAAATTATATTATATTTTCATTAATCCAACCTAATATAGAATCCTGGGAATAGTTTTAGAAAATATTAGAAATAATGAGATGACCAAAGGAGATGAATAAGGTATAAATAGAACCTTCTAAAACAGTGCTTTATTTCATTAAAAGGACAATTAGGAAAAATATGAATTAATTTATTTGATAAGAGGACACAATTGTTATTGCTGATTTATCAAAATACGAAAAGATGGACGATGCGACAGTAACTTTAAAAACATGTATAATTACTTAATAACTAATCGTTAACCTTGAATTGTTATTTCATTATCATAGTCTTGGAAACATCATAACAATCCTAGTTTCCTACCGAAGATCACGAATCGGAGAAGGAGAACATTTAATCCTCAAATGACTGAAAACATCAGCAAGTTCCTAAAAAACTTTAACCTGAGGACTGTAGTCCCCGACATCCCAAACAAAAATATGTTTTCCTCCAGAAGGGAGGAAACATTAACTTTCCACCCTAGTTTATGGGGAGGAAAGGATCCCATTACAGCCTAGTTGTGAAAATCGTGGCGGAAAGTAGAAATCGTGGCGGAAAGTAAAA
>KZ651431.1:138840-152020 GCA_001010745.2 Gerris buenoi | reverse complement strand
TCAGCGTAAGTAAAATTAAATGGCATTTTTTATATATTTATGTAGATATATTTCAGAAATTGGAGCAATAAAGAAAATTTAATATTTTGTACAATGTACAATGGGACAAAGGAATATCACACTTCTGTAATGTTAAGTGACATTATCTGTTAGCCTAACAATCAAATAAGACAAAGGGACATTTAGTCCAATGTATTTTGGGACAAAGGAAAATTACACATATGTAATAAAAAGTGACAAAATCAATTAGTCCAACCATTAAGTTAGACAAAGGGACATTAAGTCCAATGTATTTTGGGACAAAGGAAAATTGCACATATGTAACAAAATCAATTATTCCAACCATTAAGTTAGATAAAGGGACATTAAGTCTAATGTATTTTGGGACAAAGGAACATCACACTTATGTAATAAAAAGTAACAAATTCCATTAGTCAATGTATTTTGAGATCAGGGATTTACTTTGGAGTAGGAAATTTAAAAATACTTTTTTATGCTAAACCCTTATTAATCCATCTGAGTGCCAATATAAGTCTACTCGGATGGATAAAAACAAATTCACCTCATTTTTGAGGTGAATTGGAGGTATGTACCCAAGTAAACAAGTGCCGAAAAATCTTGTACGGACCACGGGAGCAAAAAGTCATAGCACCCTTGCTATAATTAACTCCCTCGGCTATGCCTCGGGATTAAACTTCATGGTTCCCTCGGCTTCGCCTCAGGAACCAACAATAACGCTCAGGGAGTAATGATTTTGTTTCCTCCCTTGGTGCGTAAATAACTATTTATTTCGCCTTGAGCCGGAACTAAGCAGTTAGATGCAGCGAGTATAGAGTTGACGACAGTAAATTTCAAGCTTTAAGGATATTTCAAGATTTTGTTGGGAAAGGCGAGGGTTGTGTAGAGGAAATCCTGGAGTCTTTTTCCATGAGAATTTCCTCAAGGAAATCCTCCCATGTGTGGGTGAAGGTTTGATTGAGGAAACCCTCAAGGAAATCCCGGAGGCTTTTTCCATAAGGATTTTCTCAAGGAAATCCTCCCGTGTATGGGTGAAGGTTTGTTTGAGGAAACCCCCAGGAAATCCCGGAGGCTTTTTCCATGAGGATTTCCTCAGTCAAATCCATCCTTATGTGGTTAAAGGATTGGTTGAGGAAACCCTCAAGGAAATCCCAGAGGCTTTTTCTATGAAAAAATATTTAAGATATACTTAGATTTTAGTCACTTAATTAATAACTATTAAAACCAAAAAAAAAAAGAATTATCAATAAATTAATACTTAAAAGCATTAAATCAATAATTAAAAATGTTAGTTGTGTCTTTCTATAGAACTAAATCAAACGCAACACGTATAACGAGTGTTTGAATAAAGAATGTAATCTTTGACTAGATTGGCAATGCTATATATATATCCTTACTTATAAATATCTACTTAAATGCAAATTACGATGAGTATGTTTACTTCTAATTAAGATTATACAGGTGAAATGAAAAGGCAAATATCAGATATCAAAGTGTTCCGGGTGGAAATAACAGAGTTAGAGGAATCAATGTAATGACAAGAAGCACAAGCTTAAATTACCCTAATTACTAAGGCTGATGGATTCTACTGTAACTCCATACACATTACCATCTAATTGTATTTTGAGAGCTGACTCAGTATCTCCTGCTTCAACGTAGAAGATCAATCCCAAAGCTTCATACCAGCTTCGGTCGTTATACCTGAAAATAATACGTTTTAACATAGATTTATTTTAGCTCTGGGGTAGAGAAGAAATTTTCATCACACAAAAACGATGCTCTTAAAATGTCGTGCCGGAAGTTAGAATATAATAATAGGAGGTAGGTTGGTTTTCTTTTGTATTTCATTGTAGTACTATATTTCGCCGATAGAAGTTTATATATTTTATATAAAACGACATAAGATCTCCTAGATGCTAGTGGACCAAATGGTAAACAAAATGGATTAATTTTTCATAATTTTCACACTTTAAGTTCTATCTACTATAGGTTTGTTCCAACCAAGTAGTGTACCATCCAATGGGTCATCAAGCGCATGCGCAATCGATAAAAGCGGTTCTGACTTGTGATAGTTTTTCGTATCGATCTCCAAACTGTTTCAACCCGCGTAGGGATGGTTTACGAACCGTTTACTGTACCGTCCAAACGATCCTCTGACTGTACCAAGCACTGGTTTGTATGTCATGAGCAGTTATGTCATGTCAATCGTCACACATGTCTACAGTAAGGTTCCCTAACTGTTAGGCTTCCTTAAATATTTTTTAATACGGTACGAATTATAGTCCTAAACCCGTTCCAACTTGTATTGATTTTATTACAGTACAATGTTGGTGCATGCGTATAAAACCAGTCCTAAACGTTTCCCGAATGATCCGCGGGACAAAAGGACAGTACAAATAGGGGGGTTGGAACAAACCCTAGTTTTCTCCACTTCATAGAGAAGCACTAAAATGTCGATATCTGGATTCAATAGCCATAAAAAATCCATTAATGAACGTTTTTCCATGAAATAGAGAAAATAAAATTTTTTTTTTCATAAAAAATTACAAAATAGTCTCCCATTTAGCGTGGGACATAGCTTCCTTGTGCCTTACTATTGGATGAATGGTCAGTTATGAATTATTGGATGCGATTTGGATCTTTTTAAATTCCCATTTGGGACACACTTACTGACAAGCAATATTAAATTCCTGCGCATGCATGAAATTAATTTATGATCATTTGCGGACTTACAAAAAAACATCAAAATGTTTTTAAATAGTATGAGTACTTTCAAAGATATAGTTGTGACTAAAGACAAGTTTATGCCCATGCGGAAGGATCTAATGGATGCAGAAGGTTGAAATTTTTATATGAGACCAACAATGGGTTAAATGTGACCAACCATAGTATCAATATGATGTATGAGTTAATGATTTATAATGAATAAGGAACTGCAGGTCAAGAACCTGTAGACCTCTGTGAGTACAATCATATTGACAAAGTTTTGTCATAGGTGGTTATTTTATTTATTTATTTATTTTTTTTAAAAAAGGATACTTTTTCATTTTATATTCGTTTTAATACAATTAAAACCATTAACCGAATTACATGGTGGACTTGAAAAATGGTACACTTTATGTCCAGTGTATCGCGGTTGTTCAAATGTTTTAAAGTTAATTAAATCATACTACTACATGCATTAGGTTGGACCTACGTAGCTGTATAACACTATACTAAGAGGAATCTCTAGAATAGCTAGAAAACAATACGTTAAAATACAAAGCTCTCTGTACCTAATCCTTGTTAATTAATTACAATACCTTCTTATTAATCTAACCAAGTTACATATCGTTAATTACTTTCATATAAGCTTGAATTTTGCAGTTTCGTTTCATATTAATTAAACTGGTATTATTACTCGTTTTAAAATTTAATATCTCTTTTTTTATACACGAGGAACAGGTATACATAATGTAATTGAATACAAAAGGTAATATAAGCATTGAGAAGGATCTGAGGAACGAAATATTTTTATGTCTTCGAATTCAAGAATTTAAAGACAGAAATCCGTTTCGGACAACAGAGAACATTTTTGGTCCCAAGTCTGTATGTCTGTCTCTGTGTCGGTCAACATCTTTGCGAACCAACATACCTTTTAGCTACTCCTGCTAGTTAAATGTAAACGAAATTTAGATGATAGGTCAAAATTAGCCCTTTGTTGGTCTCATATAGTTGTTGAAGATGATCATTATGAAGAACGAATATTTTTTGTCTCCAATTTTAAAAATTCCAAGACAGAAATCTGTTTCTGAAATGACAGATCTATTTTGGTTCCGTGTCTGTCTTTCGGTCTGTTTCTCTTCAACATACGCACAAACACACATTTATTTACACGTATATCTTCAAAAGTACTGATCTGATTTATATGAAATGTAGATGGTTTGTCGAAAGTAAACAACAGATAGCACCAGATTCATTTCAACCGTCTGCGCTTTTTTGTTTTAAAAATTGGCATGTAAAAAAAACGGGGCAAACAATGAAATAAATTAGATAATAAGAGCTATAAAAGCATAAAATCAAACGTACTTGGATGAGGGGAAGCCTATGTCCTACACTAGTTGACAGTCTATTTTTTATTAACACCTATATTATTATAAGACCTCAACGGATATTGAAGAAATTTTTGGATGGTTTGTCGAAATTATAGTCCATATACATGTTCCCATATTAATTTCAATCGTCTGCGCACAGTAAATATCTCTATGGTAAATATTGAACTGATACTTTTATTTAAATTAAAGAACCACACAATTTTAACAGATTGAAAAAATTGTTTTGGGGAATTAAATGTCTTAGAAGGTGGATGCAATTCCCCACTCTAATTGATAGACTATTTTTATTAAATATAAAATTTCATCATTGAAATAATCAATAATATTATTTAGTTGCTTAAAGAAATTTTCAGTTATCATGAAGAGAATTTGTTTTTTTAATTTTAAAAACTATATCTATCATAAGAGTTCACAAAAAATAAAATACATTAATTTCCTCTTTACAAGCACACTTTAATGAATTTTTATAAATAATTAAAGTGGACATATTCTCAACGATGAGGATAAAGATATGATACGTTAAGAAACTATGAATAATAATTTATAATTTGTTCATTGCGTCAATTTCATAATCCCACCATACTTTTAATTTATCATACTTCCTTTTAATCTTTTAGTTGATCGTACGTATGTTAAAGCATAGGATTGCTGTCAAAAGACGATCGGAAATCGTCCTAATTCGATTTTGTGATTGGGATTTAATATTTCGTCAACGTTAGATTGGAAGGGAAGTTGAAATGTAAGTCGGGATTGAAGACGGTGGGACGTCTCACCCCCTATGACTCCCTCTAAACTATAATTTGATTTTTCCAAAAAGGAATTACATTCAGTCGAGTGAGAACAGGATGGCGAGGAATCTGAGTTGATGTCTTGATGCGAGCCTTCATCTGTTCAAAATTGAAAATCAATGATTTATTTCCCTATGAAAGAAGACTTCTACGAGGGTAGATGTCAAGGTTGCACTGGCATTAAATGAAAATTCAAACCGTTCGGAAAGCGTTCGGTCTACATGTGAAGAAAACTTGCTGACTTCTCGCTGAAGCTGACGCTGCCTTTAATTAAAGGATTTGTCCTTCAAAATTATTTCTCTCCATTACAACGATCTAGATGGCTTCCATTTTATAATAAAATGGTAGCCTCAAATCGAGCCCTGAGTATTTTGATACCACAAACCCAANTTGTACGAAGTACAGGTACTAATTGGGTACTTTATAATTATAAGCGATATTTCTCGGTCTAGTTCTATGTCACTAATGTTGACTCCTTAGACTTAGTGGAAAATTAAAAGCTTTAAAATCGGGTCAAGGTATCAATAACGTCAGTAGAAAACCATTCTCCTGTGTAGCTTAGTTGGTCAGAGCAATGTACTGGAAATACAGAGGCCCGGGTTCAAACCCCGGCACTGGAGCTTGTTTTTCTCTGACAGTTTCCCGTAGTTAATAATAATTATAATTTGATTTAAATTAAAAAATTTTATTAAAGTTGATGTTATTTTTTAAGGAATAGATTGAAGAAATAAAACCTTTTAAAAAACTATGAATAATATGTAATTGATAATGCAGTATTTGTTCATTGCATCAATAATTTCACAGTCCCACTCTACTAGTTGATTTTATATTCTAGCAATATTATGAAAGGAAACACACCCAATTTTGACCTAGAAAGAAAGAAAAGTTAAATTCAAGTTCACCTGTTAATTTTATCTTTAATGTTCCGTTATATCATCCTTAAAATGTTAAAATATATTAACATACTTTGGTTTTAGAAGAAAATAAATAATACAGGTAGCAATTTCCCAATAGACTGTGCATATAAATGAATTAAAAAGCAAGCTAGCTACACCACAGAAGTATTTTGACGACCAATTGCCAATTCAAGGCAGTGCCTTGTCTGGTTGATATGTCCATCAATCCTCTGAACTCATATCTAATGATTCATCTAGCATTTAGTCACTAGAAATTGTTGGACAATAAGAATCAAGAAACAATAGGAATTATTATGATGCTACAAACCCAAACATTTTTTACTGTCTTGTTATAAATTTTAAGTCTTATTTTAATAAGAATTAATTAATATGTGCTTTTTAATTAAGAATTTATTGATGCCCCGTATACGAGTGTAATAGTGAATATTATGTACTACTGAATGGATTAATCAGTACAGTATTGTCTAACCATAAGGCCGTCCGCACACGGAGCAACTCAAAACACTCAACTGGAAACTGGAAACTCCAATCATTTTTGAGTTGACAGAAAGCAAACCTAGTTTGTAATGAGTTCCTCCATGTTCCCATTCAATTACACAGGTTGAAACTCATTGTCAACTCAAAAATGACTGGAGTTTCCAGTTGAGTTTGTTTTGAGTTGCTCCGTGTGCGGAGGGCCTAAGAGTAAACACGAATATGTAGTGCCCAGTTCCGACTTAAGTAAACCAGTAAGTAATACCATAAATGTCATCAGTTGACTGATTATTGTATACTGCTTACATTTAGGGTATAAGTTTCGCGTATAAAAAAAAATTAACTTACATTATTATGAAGATCAAGAAGATTAAGTGACAGTTCATTTGGATTGCCCTAATAAGAGATTATAAAATAAGAGTATTATAAAAAAAAAACCCTAATAAGAGTATTATAAAAAAATCTGTGCGTTTATTTAATGAATTGAATTTACAAGATTTAAGGAATGAGATGTATGCTAATACTAACAACAATATTTTAACATTTTAAGGATGATATAACGACACGTTAAACATAAAATTAAGAGGCGATCTTAAATTTAACTTCTATTTCTTTCTATGCCAAAATAGGGCGTGTTTCTTGTCATATTATAAGATTATTGACACTTATTGGTTTTATTGAATTTTTCCGTCAATCATGTTAAACTATGTTAAAGTTTGGCACAACAAGACTATTCCAGTTTATTCCGCTTCATATTGCTTCCGAGATACCAAAGATAACGGAAGCATTGTGTTCATTTTTTTGGGCGAAAAAAAAATGTATGTCTCCGATTTTAAAAGTTTCAAGACAGAAATCCGTATCAGACATCGCCGGGAACTTTTTGGACTCATGTCTGTCTGTCTCTCTATCGGTCTGTGTGTCAATATGAGTAATGAGTAAAAGTAGACTGATTTTGATGAAATTTGGTAGAAATGTTTTATTACCAATATCCAGGACGAGTTCGTTGAAACACGTTATCCACCCAAGCGTTCGCGAGCAAAGCTCGCGCAAACCTGAACTTTAAATTTAAAATATTGGAATTTTAGGTCAGAAAAAATCTAACTTCATCTATTTAATAAGACAAACATTATTAACAATTACCATTTTTTAGTAACACCAACAGCGACACCGGTATGGAGTCTTAAAGATCTTTAAAACTTTTAGTACATGATTGGAAAAAGTACATGAAAGGATGTGAGGAAGCTATGTGCCGCACTAATTGACAGTCTATTTTTTTTTATTTAAATCTATAAAAATTTTAAATACTAAATGATCATTAATAGGTATTATAATTCCATTGCATTTTAGTCACTTTGGCTGTCCAAAGAAATATCTAATGTATTGAGTCTTATATTTTAAAATTATTCAGCGCTAACGAATTCTATTTTCTCGTCTTGAGTTTCATCGTCTATTGATGCCCAGTGACTAAATTCGTTCTCAAATATAAGTAAGAGACGGTTTCTTCTACCGGACGAGATACTGCCCTCCAAGCATCGTACACTTGGGAATTACCATTATTTATGCAATTTATGATAATAGATACAGGAAGGCACTCGCGCACCCTCACAATTTTTAAGCCATGGTTATGATTTTATGATTCTACGTTATATATTAGCTATGAGATGGGTGCTGGCTACGAAGCTTATCAGTCGGTGTCCAAGCATGAAATGAAACCACCCAGTAGGAGGAATTTCAGGTGGGTGGTGGCAGACTCCGTCAGAGTAGTGGGGGGCCTGGTGGGGGTGGTTGTCGTTTTCACCAGTATCAGGGTATCAGCAAGTTGTAGGAGGTATCGTGTGGGTGCCTTAATCCCCCCCTAGGGGGAGTTCTTCCGGGACCCCTGGGGGGGAGGTAGTGGGGACCCTAGAAGGGTGGGTGGCGAACCAGGGAGGGGTGTCTAGAAACAGGACAGAGGGAGATGGTAACACTGTGGCCTCTCTACAGGTATCATGAAGGTCGTCGTCCCTGGCCTTCAACTAGCTCGACGGAACTATGGATAGAACAAACGGAACGTAAACAGTAAACAACCACATCCATCCAAGCTCTATCAACATGATCACGATCATAAATTTTATTAGAGACAAAATTAGTCACATTATTACTACTCTGAAATGAGTTAAGACTGACAATAGAAGTTAGAGGGTGATGTGATGAGAGCCATCAGAGCCTTGCTGGGATCAAGAGGGGGTGTCACACCAGTATGTATAATATATTAAAAGTGGTTTAGGTTTAAGTTCAAGCATTTGAGGATTACATAAGCAAGAGAAGCAATCACATTGTTTTGAAGACATGAACTAGAAAGATCGAACTAGAATGCTATTGTGCAGTGATATATTTTATAATCAGAGCCAGGAAAGAATAGATAATAAAATTTTCGAGCTTACCGAAGGTAACGGAAGCATTGTAATTTTTCTGAACAACAAAATATTTTTGTCTCTGAATTCGCCGAATTCGAAAATTCCCAGAGAGCAGACAGCAATCCGTTTCAGACATCAGGATCATTATTGGTTGTCAATTAACTTTTTACTAACAAGCATATCTTAAAAACTACGAGTCCGATTTTAATGAAATTTGGATGATAGGCCATAATTAGCTCATTGATGGGCCCATAATTTTAATCATGTACGCTGATTGTTTTCTCTTCAACATAAGCACATTTTTTTCTTTTTTTTACACCTATTTCTTGAAAAGAATTCAACCGATTTTTAATTAAATTTCAGTCGTTGGTGGAAAGTAGCTCCGTCAGATGGTACTATAATCCGAGGAATTCATACCATCTTTGAACATGAAATATTGCTAAATTGATACTTTAATTCATAGACAAAATATAGTTGACAATTTTATTTAAAAAAGGGGAAAAAATAAAATCAATTAGGCAGTAATACGTCGTAAGAGCAAAACATCATTTAAGTTAGCGATAGGACGCGAGGAAGCTATATGTTACTCTAATTGGCAGACTATTTTGGTAGTAAATAATTTACTACCGATAAATTATAAATAAATACATGCATGTATTAGAAATAGCAAAAGCTAAAGCTGTGTAAGGAGGAAGCACTCTGATTAGATTTTTTTTCTTGCATTTAATAATAAACAGGCTCTTATATTTTGGTCTCAATCTGACTGTTTTTATTATAAAATTAAAAATACATAGTAATATAACATAAAATGTATAAATAAACATGAATTTAGTAATTTATATCATCGAGCTATTATCTATTAATAGTTCTTAAAATATAAAATTAATTTATCTTAGATTCAATTTGAATATGCAATTTTCTACTCTAACATCTTTTAGGATTTACAATATTAATAGCACTGATATCTGGTGGTAATAGTAGGTATTACAGCTTGAGAGAACGCATTCCTTATATTATACTGCCTTATTTCCACTTCATCAATAACTTAACTTTGTACCCTACCAAGGAAACCAACGAAATAATAGGATTCTATAGGAAATAGAAAATAGGAATGGGTAAAGCTTATCTTTGGTAAAATTTATCTAGATGAACATAAAATTTAAATATTATCTAATAAGATTTTAACGGACTGTAAACTTCATTAATCATAGAGGCTCTGAGTAAACTTAAAAGGTACATTTTAAAAGATGTTATAGTCGCTTGAAATAGCTTCTTATAAAAAAATGTTACTGTGTAATATAATCTTCCTTTTACTGCCAAATAAACTTGAACTCTAGTGCGCATGTGAATCTTTATGAAAGGACGCTAATCGTGCGGAATCATCGATTAATACAACTGAAAGTAAGTGATAAGAGATCAAACACTTATCACGCATTTCTTCTCAGTTCAGAGAATAAAGTATGACTTTACGTCTGGAAGTAGTCCAGCAGAATTGATTCAAATCAATACGGTAGACAATAATAACGTAACTCACCGAACTCAATGGGTATGCGGAATTTTTATCAATAGTTTCCGGGTGGGCGAGTCGAAAGATTAAATACTTTGCAGCTTCCTGCCCAAGGGGGGAGTACGACAAAGAAATCCGGCTGTGGACGATGCGGGGACTGTGGGCGTTATGCCTCGATGAGTGAATATTCCGTCGTTTGTTATAACTCGGTGAAAAATATAGGGTAGCCTCTATTAAATCTCCCTCCGACCTACCTTCTGGTTAGGTCCCAAAACAATTCCGTAGGAGGGAAAGGGTCCGATTCTTCTTCGACCCTTCGAGAAAAAAGTTAAACCAACCGGGGCGTTACTATCTCTCCTTGTGGAACTGCCAAAAAAATTATGGGGGGTTATACGTCGGAGGGTGTTAAAGGTCCGCTTACGTAAACTGTCCCTGTTTAAACAAGGACCTCTTCCCCCACGTATTTGGCCAAACAGGAAAACCTGCTATAATTCATAATTAAGTATTCTTTCATGATCATGAACGTTCGGGGCCAAGTAGGGTGCCGAAGGACCCTGTATCCTTGATGATGGAGCGCGTGTCGGTGGGAGATAGGCTCGTCGCGTGACCTTGGTCGGAGGGCTGCAGTTCCCTTTTTCATTTAGCGCAACATTCTAAACCGTTCCCATGTTACGACAATGTCCTTCCATGTCCTTTGTGAGTCACATTTTAAAAACGGGTTCCCTTCTCATTTGGGCGGATCCTTTTCACTGAGGAATTTGATAGAAGCGTGATTCATGGGTTGCGTGATTGCCACGATGCTAGATCATAGTGATTAGGTGTTGTCATTAAAGGATTGAAAATTGAGATCAAAGGATTTAAAATGACAGTTTAAACTTAGGATTACAACATGGATACTATTTGAACCTAACTAAATGAATATATTTTTATCCTCTATCCTAAAAAATATGGATTTATACGAAAGTTCTAAAAATTTGTACATTATCAAAATGATGGAAAATGTTGAAGTCAGTTTCAAGTTTTCTTAGTTACATTTATTTATTATTAGTAAATATTTTGTCAAAATTTACAACAAAAAGAAACTTCTCCCCACCAGGGTATCAAACCCGGCCTTTCACCATAGGCGTTTTAAGCTATTTTCAGGAACTATATTTTTCTTGGGAAAACGGCTGATATAGTTAGATTCATATTTAAGCAGACTAAATTTTTGGAATTTTCTAATCAAAATTGACGGAACCGTTTTCGAGAAATCATTTTTTTTTTTTTTTTACATTATTTCGAAGGTTTTGAGGGTAACGCCTCCAAATTTAGAGCTAATTACTTGATTTTGCCTCGGGGTATGATTTTAATGAACCTTTATGTCCAATTTCATCAAAATCGGCCAGTAAGTAATGTTTCACGCGTCAGCACAACTACAGACAGACATTTACTAAAAACTATATTGCAAATCCATTAAATATCTCAAAAACAAATGTTCGTGGCATCACAATATTTACTCTTTTTATGAAATTTGGGATAAATACTCCTTATAATAGTTTCAACTTTACAATATTTGTTTTCTTTATGAAAGAGAAGTCTACTCTTTATAGAACTACAAGTTTATTTTTGATTCACTATAAATATTTTCATTTAATTATTTTCTACCAGTGTAATTTATTAAACTATTGCATTATTGGATTTACAGCGTATTTTTAATACCCTATGTGCAATAGATGATAGATAGCTCTTGGTTTATAAACTTTTAACTTTATTTTCGTTATATTATTTGTATTACGAACGCAGTAAAAAACCTTAATCTAAATAATCTAAATAAAACCTTAATATCTAAATCTACCGTATTTATTTAAATGTTTAATTTATTAAGTTATAAAATTGAGAAATTGTTTCAAAGTTTAGTAGAAATAAGTGAAGATTGTTAAAACAAACGGTAAGTTTGAATTAAGTTTCGCTTTGCACTGAGCCGCTTTGTTTTGTTTTAGTTTGCTAAATTGCTTAAGTTTTAATTGAACAATTTAGTTTGATTGTCCTTATTTTATCTCTGAGTTTGCTTTGTTAGTAACAGACACTTCATAATTGATTAATTGCTAATTCACAGGAATATAATTTTTATTGGTAAGAACTCAAAACTTATTTAGTTACGGTTTAAAACTTGAATTAATTCCAATAATATAATGTATAATATGATAAATATTTTTTTAAAAGTGTTCAACAGGTAGTTTGTTTACATTTTATTTTTACTACGTTTTTATTAGCTTGATTTCTTATTTGTTTGTTTCTTTGTCCAGTACAAATCTTGCAATCGATTTCTAACCAACTTTCCGAGTAGCTAGACATTTGAAACTTTTAGAATAGCTCAGAACACGATGACAATGCAATATTTTAATACCTTTATCCATCTTTCAGCAAAATTTAATTAGTTTTCAGCAAATTGTGCTGTATCGAAATTTAGTTCGGAAAAAATCCGAAAAGCAAGTTATTTTATTTGTTTTGACATGTCCCATATTTACTATCTTCATTTTGACCGGTTTCAAATTTATGATTTATGACAGAAAATTTAAAAACGTAGTATATAAAAAGTTATTTTTATCTTGCAATTAATGCTAAATGAAATTTAATTTCACCAATTAGACGCTAGAACCTGGTTTTTCCCCGAGAAAACTACTTTTATGGTAATATTCGTATTTACATTGACTAAATTTTAAAATTTGATATTAAAAATCTTTGTAACTTTTTCCGATAATTTGGAGCAGAGCGTCCCAAATTTTGTAAGTAATTTCTCGATTTCACCTCGGGGTATGATTTATCTGAAAATTTATAATCTAAATCTGCCAAAAAGTTTAGGCTCCACACTTCACACCACACATCAGATCAGTCTATATACATCAGATAGTCCGTATACATCACTATATACATCATATACGTTAGATAGAAAAAAAAAAAAAAAAAAAAAAAAAAAAAAAAAAAAAAAAAAAAAAAAAAAAAAAAA
>KZ651431.1:95312-137228 GCA_001010745.2 Gerris buenoi | reverse complement strand
TCTTAAGGTGCGTTTACACCTGACACTTCTCTCCGGCAATAAATGTCAAGTGTCAGACAGAAATTGCTATGAGTGTTTACATCTAAGAGAAATTGCTTGAGATTTATGTCGGAGATATATGTCTGGCACTTCTCGCAATGCTTAAATTTGCAATAAATGTACGAAGAGGAGTTTGAATTTTCAAATAATCGGTGTTTACATCTGTTGGTACAGAAGTGTCGACACTTATAGCTGAGAGTAGAAAATCTCAGACACACATTTTTCGGTGTTTACACTACTAAGATGTCTGTCTGACATAAATATCATGCAATAAATGTCAGGTGTAAACGCACTTTTAGTGATTCCACGCTTTTGGAACCCCGGAACTTTGGCAACAAGAGTGTTTAGCAACTCGCTCTGCGGCAGGCTAAAGGCTGTCTTCCTTCACACCTAGACTCAGTGGCCTGTTTAAGGACCCTGTAGAATTCTGACCGAATCACGTCATTATTTGTCTGTTTTTCTATGACAGTGATTCTTTTAGCAGAAACTGTCTAATAGTTTGATTTCAAACTCGATTCATAAGCGTCTTCCCTGCAATCCTCCTTTGAGGAGGATTCAGCGTATTCCAGTAGTCTGCACCAGCCTGCTCCTTTTTGATGTGTGGGCCAATCCATAATCCAGGATTGAAATCCATAATATATAAGTATTGTCACATAATTCAAAGGTCGTGTAGTAAACTGCCATTTTTATTTTTGCGTTTGAGACTTCCATCTTATCCATAAATTTTCTACTTGAATGCCTGGTATATAGCCTCCCGGTTTCTGCAATTCTTACATTTAGATCCTTATCTGGTTTTTCATTCGCACTATAAGTACTGCTCTAAGGTACTTAAACTCGTTAACTTCTTTTAAAGCCCGCTGCTGTACCATTATCCTGTGCCAGGTCTGTTCTCTACACATAACCCTCAGTCTTTGCAGTGTTAATCTTAAGTCCTTTCCTAAATGCCGCTCCCCGTGTAGTCATAATAGCCGTATTATAGCACAATAATAATATGTATTATAAACCTATTTAATCTGCACATCATGCCGTTCGTATATTATTTAGATTAAAGCTTTTGTGAAGATACATGTAGAATCGATTTTTTATTTGTCAATTGAACGAACAAATAAATAAATAAATTAAGTAACATATTATCTTATTATTGCTTGCTGCCTGTGCAGATGCGTTGTATGAAAATGATAAAAGTCACATTAAAAATATGAATAACTGAAACCCGTTACATCAAGAATCTCGAATCTCTAATATAAATTAATAATTTCTATTTTATGAAAGATTATTTTTCAGATNAAAACACTTTTTTGGACTCGGGGGACTTCAAAACGTGTAAATCCATAAAAAAACTCAAAACCGAATTTTTGAGCCATCACTATACTTTCCCTTTATACGTATATGAGAAAGTAAAAAGTTAGGGGAGATATCAATGCAGAAGAATAAAAATACAAACAAAAAAAAAGAAAGGTAATAAATCGCTTGACTGAATTCTATCCGCCTTCAGCTACCTTGCTACCGGGGGGTCACACAAATTGACTTATCAATATTTCAAAAATGCACTGGGGGGAAAGTAAGAAACAAAACATCTTTCAAATACAAAAGTTTGTGAATAAATATACATGTTGACTTAAAGAAGGAATCAAGTAAAGGGAGTTCATCCAATTTAACAAGTATACTCGTTGGGAACGAAAAACCAAACATTGATTCCAAATTGAAAATCGATCACAAAGGTTATTCCTTCGACGAAAATGTTTTGAAATGGGAAATTCAATTTTCCATTCTTTTAAATGCACAACCAACTATGAAGGTAGGTGAATAAAATTCTCAAATAAATTTGTTAAAATGGAGGCTACCATTACAAAATGGTAGCCTTGCCATTTTCAATTCGTATATTATACTTGTGTATTGCACATTAGCAACTGGGGTATTTTTAGGATAAAAAAACTTTGATGTTTGCATTTTTAACAAAGTAAAGACACCCTATTAACTCTTCTTGCTGACGGGCAACCAAATTGAATGCTAGCTCTGAACACGATGATCACTTTTCGTTCTTATAATACTTGGTATTTAAGAGGAATGTACTTCAATGGCATTTATAGATTTATTGTTATTTGAATATCCCCTTTTAGCTTCCAAAATTTGTTTTGAAATTTTTTCAAAATTTGTTTTGAAAATTTTTCAAAATTTGTTTTGAAAATTTTTCAAAATTTGTATTTCCAAAATTTTATTTATCAATTTTTACTCGAAGAGTTATTCAATTCTCCAAGTAAAAGCTTTGATTTCTTTCCAAGCCGTTATGTATTTGTTTGCCTAGTCCACGTATGATGTTATTTCATGAAAGTACCTCCTTTAATAGAGTAAAATTCAACATAGGTCCCTTATTTCCAGTCGAATGACGTCTCCCTTTCATCAAAAGCTATAAAATAAGGGAGAATGTTTTGAAAAGCAACAGTAGATAATGTAGATGAGAAATAGCTTTTGGAAGTAAAATAACCTGTGATTAGCTAATGGAGAGAAGAGCTTTTCGTCGCGTCCTCTTTGAAGGGAGATCAAGGACTATGCTAAAGGTCGCATGTCGTCCCTTTTAACGGGTACTCAGCCACCAATGAATCCCTTTTCTTTCTTTTGTCAATCTCCCCCGACTCTTCCTGCGTCCTTTCTAAACCTACTCGTCCTTCATCACGTGAGTGAAAGCCATTTTGTTTGAATATCCTCAGCTACAAAGTAGCTTCATAAAAGCACAAAATATTCTGTAGACTTTGTAGAACATAAGTTATTTGTGGAAAAGTTATCGGTGACAAAAAATCAAACAGAAGTGTTCAGTTGAGTGCTTTTAGCCATTCATTTTATTTAATAATTTTAATAAAAGGAGTGTTATTTGTAACGGTACTAATTGCACATTTATAAGTACCATCAGGCGTTTTAATCGAATTTTTTAAATCACTTGAGATCTGCTTTAATAACACAAGTTGCTTGGGTGTGCTAGTTGTTGTTCACATGTTGCTTGATAACTTACCAAATTGGAGAATCGTCTTTCGTCTGTCTTCTATCGTTTGTCGTTCATCGTCGGTCATCTGTAGTCTGTCATATATCGTCTGTTCTCTGTCGTCTGTGCAGACGTTACAGCGCTAATTTTGGCGAAATTTGGCATACATGTTCAAAAACATCATACCACGAGGTGAAATCGAGAAATTATTTTTAGCTTAAATTTGGGGTCGCTACCCCCCAAAAACTCTGGAAAAACGTGGAAAATTCTTTACCGAAATGGTTCTGACGATTTCCATTAAAACAATTCTATAATATATTTCATTGAACTACGAATATTAATGTATACCTAATCCAACCACGGGAAAAATCTACGAAATAAAGATGAAAATAAATCTGATTTTTTAAAAAAAAAAAATGGAAAACAAAAATCAAAAATTAAATTTTATTTTTTTATTTTGGGAAAAAGGAACTAAATACAATATTTGAGTAACTATCACATTTTATTGTCAAGGAGTTACTCAAAGGGTCAAAAAAATAACAATCATAAGGGATCAAACAAAGAAAATTGACAAAAGATGAGTTCTTTTGTAAATAAATGCATGTTTCGGCGAATCTGGAAGAGAAACTTATATGGGACAAGCAATTGTGTAATTATGACCTACCATCCAAATTTCATTTAAATCGGACAATAATGATTGGATAATTATGTTATTTCGGAAAAATTTTGGATACACCGACAGATAGACGCAGCACCAAAAATGTTCTTTAACTCTAATGTCTGAAACGGATTCCTGTTTTGGAATTTTTGAAATTTTAACATAAAAAATGTTCTTCAGGACGATCAAATAAATTCTGCTATCTTCGGTAAGCTCGGAAGCAAAAACTACGAATTGACCTCCACAATCAAAACTATGCAATTCAATCAATTAAAAATTATCTAGATAAATAAAAATATCAAGTTAACTATTTTTTACACCAAATAAAAATTTCAATTCAAAATTAAAATGAAATTTTTAGCTACAAAAATGAAGATTGAGTTGATTTTTAGTCGTTGATTGGTATTTTATTAATTACCGAATTGTGGCTCAAATATTTGACTAAATATTTGTCTGCAGTTATGCAGTTATTGTCGACCATGTGGACAACAAGAACCGAGTAAAAATGGATATTTGAACCAGGAAAATCCAATCAAAACCGCATTTAGATTATTCGACGATATCATACTTTTGTTAGATTTATTTGTTTCTAATATTTCCGGAAAATGTAGTGTTTTGGGCGGTTATATCTACCGCTTGAGAACAATATTAAATATGTATCGAAGAATAATGTTTATAAATATATAATTTAAATTATTAAAGAGTATAGTTAACTTTAATTTTTAGCTCTTTTAATTATTATTAGAACCTTAAAATATCATTATTAAAAATTGTTTGTTGTTGTTTTTGAAACAAAACAGAAAATTCATGAATGGTTGTTTAGTGATTCTACTCCAGTTTTTACTTCCATGAAAATGGAAGTATGGTGATAACCCTCTAAAACGTGATTCAGAGATCTCTATGAAGGAGGGGTCTTAAGAACCCTGGGGTATCATAGAAATCCGTTTTATATACATGAAATGTCTGTGCGTACGTATGTATGTTCGTACGTTCGTACGTTAAACCTCTATAACATCGCTTCAAGACATCGTATTGAGATGCGGTTTGCGGCATTTGTTAGAACTTTTGTCGGAAAAACTGATGGCGCAAACTACATTATCGTAGCTTACGACGTTTCGGAGCTACAGTCACTTAAACACGAGATCGATCTGTCGACGATAACTTCAGTAGGCTTTATTTGATCAATTTCCTTTGGGGTATATATGTGTCCTATATAGTAGATTTCACCTATACTTTTTGAGCACAATCGGACAAGCGGTTTGGGAGATATTGGCATTTTAGTGTTTTTTTTAAGGGTTTTTCGGAACCATTGCGGGTAAACTGTAAGTCGTATCGAAAAGCAAACAGCACCAGCGGTAACTGATTTTAAAAGATCTACAACTTTGGTCCTATGACATTTTGTCGTAGGACCATCCCTTCTACCTTAAATAGAGACATGTGTTTTTTTTTTTTTGTGTTTATTATCATTATTATTTTTGTTGCAAAACTATAATCAATATTAGCTGTTTATGCGATGTAGATTGTAGATGTAGTTTATACAGAGTTCTCTCTTGCTCACGTATTGACACGGCAAAATTTCATGGAAGTCATGTGTGAGATTTCCACACCGGTACTTGTTTCATTGTTTTTATTTCTTATATTCTAATTGCTTAGCATATGGCTTTTGTTCGTAAATTTGATTCTCGTATGTCAGCAAGAAAATGAACGTTTAAACTTCGACGTAGAGACTAAACGACATCCGCTTTAAATATCGCTTGATGTGTATCTTGATGGGAAAGATCTGTCTCCAATTTACCCTTTTCTCTGTGAGTACCGGAATTAGTTTAACTCTCGGAATCAGGTTAGGTAACTTCGCTCATCAATTCAAAACACAATAGACCTTGTTAACCCAACAACGATGCTTTAGGCAAAATTTTCCCTCGAGTCGATCTTTTTACACGTTTGTTCCCTTTGAAAAAGAACTTTTTTATAAATTGGAGTGGAGAAAATTCCTGATGACTCTTTTAAGTGTGATGAAATTCTGTTAATCACTTCAGAGTTATCCTGTTTTTGTTTGTAAACAATAGGAGTAACAAAACAATCTAATTTCAAAAGATAAACAATTACAAATCAACACAATTTCTTTGTTTATGTCTTTTGTCTTCTTCTTTCATCATAGTAAAAGTACATAATCAGAAAAAAAGATTAAAGATAAAAAAAAAAAAAGAATCATCGAAAAGTTGTTGAAAAAAAAACTTCTAATCAAAAACTTACTCTTCTATCATAAAAAGGAATTTTCCAAACTTTAATCCTACAAGTTTATATTATAATACTTTTTAATTCAAATCTCTTTTAAACAACTCACCGAAAAATACGAAACTTGCCTCTCATTCTTCACAATGTTAAAGAGTAAGCGAAAACTTAAATCTAATTTTCCTCTTGAAATTTTACAAATGCAAGAAAGGGATTTGTTGTATACTTCTTTAAAATCGAGATAAGAAAAGATGGCTGTTATCTTCTCACTTCCTTTATAACTTATACAAGAAAGTATAAGGTTTTTGTTTATTTTAAAGTTTTGTTCTTTGAATTATAAAAGAGTATTCAAGTTTAAGAATTTAAAGGAAATGTTAGAATACATTAGTCAAATGATAAGATTGAAGTTAATGAAGATAAATTAACGATTGATAATTAAGATAAGATATCCGTATTTAATGTATATTATAGTGAGGAATAAAATTATTTATTATTTATTATTAATCGGGAGATGTGATCTAAGATGGAGGGACGAACTACCAAAAGCATAAGGGTTTATAGGATGACCTCGAAACCCTAAAAATAACTCTTTATGACTTCAAATAGTAAATATTTAAGGTTTAGCTATTCTAAGTAGAAAATATAAAAATCTGAAATAACCAAAGCTAGAATAATTGGACAGCAAAACCTAAGCATTACTGACATCATTGGCGTAGAATAGAAAGGAAGAAATAACTCTTAAAAGATTATTTACAGCTAAGTGTAAAAGCACAAGGCACAAGTGTAATAATAATCTTAGTAAAAGCAATAAAATATCAATTCCTCAGTAGATTATGATGAACCGATATAGTTATACAAAAATTATATATTAAAACATAATAGACCGAGAGCTGGCTACATGAAAAATGTTCTCAGAAGGTACATGGATAATTTTTATTACAAAATGAACCTTTGGTGCAGACAATCAAAAAAATGCATGTCTGCCACTCCAAAGCGGAGGAGTTAAGGGGGGCGTGCGGGGGTTGCCACCCTTCTCGGGGGGTGGAAATTCCTTTGCACAAAATAACCCCGGGAATCGATAGAGGATCAAATTTTAAGAAAAAAATGCAGTATAAAGTTTTTTTGTTAAATTAATATTTTTTGAGTTATTTCGATCGTGAATAACTCAAAAAATATTAATTTAACAGAAAAAATTTATACTGCATTTTTTTCTTAAAATTTGATCCTCTATCGATTCCTAGGGTTATTTTGTGCAAAGGAATTTCCACCCCCCGAGAAGGGTGACAACCCCCCCTTCCCGCTTCAGAGTGGCAGACATGAATTTTTTTTTATCGTCTGCACCAAAGGTCATTTTGTAATAAAAATTATCCATGTACCTCATGAGAACATTTTTCATTTAGCCAGCTCTCGGTCCATAAATCAATATTAATTAATAATCGAATTCTATCAGATAACTCTTATAGCTGATTTATAAACATAAATTAAGTGATAAAGTAAAAAATGTATGAAGATTAAGAGTGCAAGTGGAGTAGATATCAATAGAACGATGAAAACCCGAAAAGTTTCTCCACAGAATATTTTATTTCACAAAACTAGTTTTCGGCCTTTCGGCCATCAGTGCCGGTAAAAAGTAAAGAGAAAAACTCGACGTTGAGTCACATGAAAGACAAAAATGGAACTCGACTATAAACAGACTTTTATGTGACTCAACGTTGGAAGAAATCAAATATTCTGTCGAGAGGCTTTTCGGTTTTTCATTGTTATAAAAAATGTATCTTAATTATTTATAGGTACATAGTACAACATTATCATACACTTTCTTACATATATTGTAGCTAGAGATTTGAAATTTAGTATAAAAGTAAAACTATTTTGCCTAAAAATAGGAAAATGTTGTGGACTTCACAACTTGAAGTTTCTTTGCTCAGCGAGTAAGTGCGAACTGAGAGCATTTATCAAATTTTTAAATGGGGTATCACTTTAAAGGTGTTGACAAGTATAGACCTCAAATATATATCGCATTTCCAAAATGGCGGAGATTAAAAATACCATATATTAATCACGATGAAAGATGTTTTGTTCTATTTAAAGTTTTCAAGAAGCATTCTTTGAAGTACTTGTAACATAACTTGATTGAATTTGTTTTGTTAATTCTTGAGAAACCTTACTTCGATTTCTAATTCCCATCAACAATCATTCTTCTTCCTCTGCTTCGACAGTTCCGAAGTTATTTTATCAGACAAAAGAATGTTGTAATCTGATTTGATAGATCGGATTACTGAAGTTGTTAGGTTTAACATAGGGAGAGAGATTCCAGTTTAAATAGATATATAGGGCACTACGAGGTCTAGACACTAGAAGGGCAGATGGCATGTAGGGTTTTACCTCATCCATCTTCTCTTACCAATCCAACTTGATTAGCCATTAGCCTTTGGCCCTTAACAGCCAATCCCTCCTGATCGAATTAGTCCGTGGTCTTCCTTCATTAGATGACCATTTCATATTCAAATTTCACCCTTCAGTTTAAACCAGTGTTAAAGGGCTTTAACTATTCTTATCCTTAATGACCCTTCACAATACTCAATCCTCCTTTCTTATAGCATCCTTCAATCTTCCATTGTTGACAAAAGAATGTTTACATATCCTTTAAAACTATAAAAAAGTTTAATCCTTTCAGTGGACAGGGAATAAGATTAAACCACTATTCCCCAATGCAAAACATTGTTTATGTAAAGGGAACTGGTTATGATAACCGATATAAGTAAATTCTTCATGAATCTAACCCGCTTACCAAAGAATCGGCCTCTTGGTTCAATAATATGAAAGCAAAAGTTGACGCATATCAAATCACATGTGACCATAATCATTCTGCTAAATCCTCCATACCCATAAATCATTCTTAGTTAGATTTGGTCATTATTTCCTCATGTCTACATCAATCATCGTTGTCAACAAACTTTGCGAACTATGGTACAAAGAATTCAATGCTAGAACAGCTGGTGGTCACAATTGCATTAATTAAAACAAAGACTACTCAGTTATGCATGTATTTATGTTTTTATTTGGTTGGCCTTATAGCCAAAAAAGAGCCAAATAAAAATAAAAATAACGATTTTGTTGTGATTGGAAGTCATAGTCCAGTCATTTTAGGTTTTCTGTTCCAAAAAAGTCGGAGCTGATTTATGTATTCATTATTATTTTTTTATATAGATACATTTGTAACGAACTTCTCGACAGCGGTTCCACCGTGACTGTGGACCGTGTGTATAATAAATTGAAAGAAACAAGTATCAAAAGAGATGATAAAAATAAACATATTTAACTAGTGTTAACTCTGTATATCAGTTCATGTGGAGTGTCAAAAATATAACACAAACAAAAAAAGTATTGAAACATAAAAGATTTCTATTACATGAAAAATCATGACGATTGTCAATTCACATTGGTGGAACTGAATGGTTTGCGGTACTTCTTTAGATGGTTACTCCCCTGTGTTTTTTTAGATTATAAATGACTTTCACTAAATAATTATTAAGACAAAGGGATGCTTAGTCCAATGTACTTTGGGACAAAGGAATATCACACTTATGTTTTTAAAAGGGGAGTAACAATCTAAAGAAGAATACTCCGTATACCTCCTTTAGATGGTTACTCCCCTTTGTTTTTTTAATAATGGGAGTAACCATCTAAAGAAGTGCCTGGTTTGCTTGGAGGTGATGCTCCTACGGATGCAACAATGCAAGCATGACACTGACTTGGTTCCGCTATACTCAAGGGACTTCCTTCAAAGCTTAGTATAAAAATAAAAAAATGTAATGATTAATATGTTATGTATATAGTTGAGATAAAAGCGTACACGCTAAATATTACTAATAAAAGAAAATTATTTAAAATATACTTCTTTCTATTTTGAGTTTGGTTTAACACCTGTTGTTTTACAATTTAAAAACAGAAGAAGAAAAAAATAATAAAAAGATTTTTTATATATTTTTTTTTTTCAGAAAATTCAACATCATAGAGTCTCTGTAGATTCAAGGAGGGTTATAATTTATAAGGAAAAGAAGAATCCATAGAGGAGGAAACCTTGGAAGGCAAAGGATGCTGCCTAGGCACAAAATCTAAGGGCTTAAATTAGAAAAGCGTCCGGTTCGGTTTCTATGCTCGCCGGCAAGGCTGCCGCCGGAAAATTGGTTTTCTAGATTAAAATCCGTGTGCTCGGACTCCTTGGAAGCTAAATTAATATCTCTTATCGTGATGAGGGGCCTCCTAGTTCATTATCCCAGGTGGGGTCTCCAATAAACCCAACCATAGCCAGGGCCCTGAACCTAACCTCCCATACCTTTCCTCTGCAACCCATTGCCTTTTTAATCGAATCTTCAAATCCCCAAATCATGTTATTGACCTAGATTTCCATCAAAAATATAAATTAAATTATCGATCCCCTTTAGTATTTTTCTAGCATTCATTTAATATTAATAATAAGAGTTAATAATGGCATAATTTAAATAGAAATTGAAACCAAATACCGTTATTCATTATTCCTTATCCGATAATACTCAGAATCCTTCAAGACAGCGTCATATGTTGTCAAAATTTGACATTTATCCTAAATATTGCGAATTGATTTTTCATAAGTACAAACATATAGTTTAAATAAACTTAAAGTGAAATCTATTATCTCTATTATACGGTCTTCAGTAATCATCTGTGTAAACCTGTTATCAATTGCCATATCGAATGAATCATCTCCTTAATGCCAGTATGTAATAGTTTAATTAGTAGTTTTCTTATCAATTTAAATTTTCCTGTAAATAAATAAAAGTTTATAAATAAACATTTCTCATTTATGGATTCAAAATTCATGCATTGATACATGAAAATGAAATTTGAGAACGAGATTTCCCAGTCTTTTGATATTTGTTTGATAATTGCCCTTATGTCTGAAGAGGGGTTCCTTGGTAGTTCATTGCTATCGAGTTTGGTGGTAAATATGCACTTGAACACCCAACTATTTATCATTTTCCGCTTGACTTCAGGTTTTTTTTTTTTTTTTTTTTGTTAACCGTCCTTTTTACAATTTAACAACTTTTAACCCTGGTACAATATCGGTATATTTAATTTTTTTTAAATATATATAAAATATCCACTCACGTACAAACGGGAAATGTTAGAAACCAGGGTGTTTAAAGGAAGGGGAATTCACTCAGGAAAGCCAAAAATCTTGGAATTGGATGTACTGCACACACACAGAAATCTCCATAAATTATTGTTTTACTTTATAAAAAAAAAGAAAAAAAAGTTTAATTAAACTCATAAAAACCTCCGTAGTCATTATTATAAACTATGAAATCAGTGTATAACAATGTACAATCGATATATTTAACGATGTTCTCGTGATACATCGATGTACACACGAGAGGATGAGTGAGTTAAAAAAATCCTGTCTAATTACTGGTCTTATATTACTTTGCTTTGTAAGTTTCATCGCACACCTATTACCCCAATTTTGAACCACTTCCCGTCATTCAATCTTCCCCAAATTTTGCATATAGATACAACTAAGGTGAAGAAAAAAAAAAAAAAAAAAAAATTGTACATAAGACCAGTTTTCAAAAATGGAATTTTTATATTAATTATTTTAACGGTTAAGTTGGAAATCTTCAAATTTAAATACTACATTTAATAATGTGATACTTCGTCCCAAGGCATATTGGAATGAATATTCCTTTGTCTTATTAGGTAGTTAGAGTAAGGGATATTAACTCTTCTTTTTTTATTCCTTTGTCTAAATAAATACTAAGATAAAGGGATATTTAGTCTAATGTACATTGAGACAAAGGAATATCACACTTTTGTATATAAAAGAGTGATTTTCCTTTGTCCCAAATCACATTGGACTGAGTATCCCTTTGTCTTAATTGTTTGTTAGACTAAGGGATATAATCTTCGTTATTTATTTCTTTGTCTAAGTAACTACTACGATAAAAGGATGTTTAGTCTAATGTACATTTGGACAAAGGAATATCATACTTTTGTAAAAAAAAAAAAAAAAGTGTGTATTCGGTTGTCAAAGTTATTATATGAAATGTGATGTTTGAATTTGTAGTCCCTACTTTACCGCTAAAATTAGACTGATGATTTTTTGAACACACTACCTTTCGTGTTTATATCGATATATCTCGAGTACATCGCCAAATGTATCGATTGTACATTGTTATTCACTGATATCATTGTTTATAATGGCCGACAGAGATTTAACGATTTAAATTAAACGTCCCTACCAAGTTTAGTTAAGACTTTATTTTTAAAAATCAACACTCTAACACATAAAAGGAAAAATTCTGATCATAGATTGAAAGCTAAGCGATAGTATGAATAAAAGAAAATCATACGAGAAATCACAGAATAAGTGCCATTATTAACATATTAATTTTGTAAATAAGTGCCATTATCAACATGGCATTAATTTTGTAATTTCTTGAATGGTTTTCTCTTGTTTTTTTATGTATTACACTAACGCTTGGCTTCCAATCTATGATCATAATTTCTTCGTTGTAGATTATTGCATTACTCTTAGGGCTGAGTATTTGTTGTGCTAGTGAGTTTTTTTTATAAATCTGAGTACACAAATCTAAAATTATAATTGAATCGTAAAGTAATTAATGTTTAAACATACATTTTTTAAAATAAATTTGAATCTATTGATAATTTTCCCGAAACAGAACAAAACTTTTTTTCACAAAAAAAAAAAAATATATATAAAAACTTTTTATATTCTCATGCAGTTAGTTTTATACAGGTCTAATAACTCTTTTTTTAGGATTACACATTGAAAATAGGCAGTTATCTGAGCACGATATTCGAGTATCTTGGATACAATCAGGAAAGTTCGCCGGACGAGACAGATACATCTTCTGACACTGATACGAGCCTTGAAGATTTACTGCATGACGGAATCAGAACCACTCATGTCAGCAAAGCCAAGAAGAAAAAACAGGATGACGTCTCGAGGGAAGTAGACACGAAACTGGATGATAAAAGATCAAGTCTTCTTTCAGATGATGGAGGTATCTTACAAAAATTGGTTTGACGTGAAGTCTCACGTAGAAAGGGTTTCGTTGGTATCGTGAACATAAAATTAGTGTAAGGGGGGGGGGATTTTTTATGTTTTTTTACAAAATGAAATATTACCCACAAGTGTTATATTATATATTTGTAATCTACTCATCTTCAATACCTTTCATTTGATCCCCCATTTGAAATTAAAAAAAAAAAAATTCCCCGTGACAGGAATTTGCCGCCATTTTGGATTCCCAGTTAATCGGATCAAATTCGTATTCTTATTTTTTCTTTGGCCCATCAGATCACACATGTTACATATTTTTAATAACAGCAGAAATATAGTTTTAGGAGGAAATACGCAAAATTTTGATGTTTTTGACAAAATGGCACCCAAAATTAAACACTTTCCCTAAGTGGTATATATATTTGTAATCTACTCTTTAATACCTTCCATTTGATACCCCACTCAAATTTAAAAAAAAAAAAAATGTTTTTCATGTGACGTGAATTATCCGCCATTTTGAATTTGAACAGCTGTTAATTTTGAGCTCTCCATAATTTTCCTGTGTGCGCGTCACGACGATCTTTAATACTGGAAAGTTTCATGTTTTTATTTCTTTTGATTCAAAAGTTATTGGAACCGTACAGAGTGTCAGACAAAACACAGGAACGAAACTATAAGTGTTTCTTTTTTTTTGGTTTTACCAACAAAACCCTAAAAACTTTAGCACTCCTTTTAAATTATTCTAAATGACTAATAGTGATAATATGGCTATAAAAATAGAGTAATAATAATAATAGTTTATTTTTAGAATACGTAGGCAAGAGTTGGAACCCTTATAATTTCCAGCGTTTGACTACCTATGTGGAGGTCATATCACACCTGTTTCTATAAAAGAACCCACCACAAAAATTTTTAACTTTGCGGTTATAGTAGGGTGGAGGATTTATTTGGAATGAAAGTCCTTCTAGTGATATATATTTATTTCATCATAAATTTGTGGTTATATTTTATGTAATAATCCAAACACAGTAAAAATATAGTAAACCACTAAAAAATTATCCCTCATAATCAAGAAAATAAAAGTTTAAGGCGTTAAAATGTTTTTGATGGTTTTATGGTCGCAAAATGGTTAATCATTTAGCATTTTCTTTGCAGTTAATGTTGCTTCGACATCTTCCAACGGAAAGAACTTAGATAGGCATTCGCTCCGAGTTGACGGAACCTCAGTTGAAGAGATCCTTGAGTTAAGGTCTTCTACAGAAGCCCTTGAATCCGAAAAAGCGGCAAAGACAATTTTAAGTTGTGAGCATGAGGATTCAGATATAACGGAACCTAGTAGCCCTGGATATACAAATAGTGGAACTTGTCAATCTTGCGATACACTACTTGACTATGACGAAGCAATCTGCCCATACTGCAAAGGCAAAGTATGCTTATTATATATTCATTTTAGATAGATTTATTTTTCTTTAATTTAAAACTTCGTTGATTTGAACAAGTCGAATGAAAAAAAAAAGAAAAAAAAGGTATAGTTTTTATTAAATAACCACGTAGTCAGGGTGCCCATTGGCAAAAAAGTAACTTATACATACTCTTTCCAAACCTTTTTGTATGGCTTGTTTAGGCCAAGTCTGACACCGTTTTCCTCTGTGAATTTTTTTTAGTTTTGGGGCGTTTTTTTTCTATTTGAACCCTAAAATGTTGACACGTCAGACTGGAAAATCGGAAAAAGTTCTGCGTCAGACANATCGGAGATCTAAAATATCTTTCGACCGATCACATAGCTTCCGTTACCATTGGTATGCTCGGAAGCAAAATCAAAACAAATTTGACAGATTTAAAAAAAAAAATAGGGGGGAAAATGAAATAAATTTGACAAAAATAGGTCATTAAAGTATGCAAATGCCAGTTATTAATCATTAATTAATATTAGTTCCTATTATTAATATCCATTATTATTAATTAAAATTAATTAATATCATTAATTAATAACTGACTGATTTTCTCAAGATACATTATTTGAACCCTATAAATCAACATTTTAATATTGTCTGACGCAGAACTTTGTCCGATTTTCCAGTCTGACGTGTCAAAATTTTAGGGTTCAAACAAAAATAAAAACGCCCCAAAACTAAATAAGTCACAGAGGGAAACGGTGTCAGACTTGGCCTAAACAAGCCATACAAAAAGGTTTGGAAAGAGTATGTATAAGTGACTTTTTTGCCTATGGGCACCCTGACTAACGGTATGGCTGCTTGTAAACGAAATCATGACCTTGGAGCCTAAAGTCGTACGCTCTACCGCGGAGCTAAAAATGTAGTTTGTTCTACAAGCCACAATTAGATAATATGTACCTAATAAATTACTATGTATTTTATAATAAAGAATAAAGAAAACCTTTCATGAATGTAATTTGTATTTAGATTTAGGTAATTTATTAATAACCGAAATATTTAGTTAATACCTTTGCAAAGTTTTATTCAATTTTGCAAATTTGAAATCCTTCTCCTGACACCAGGAATTCCGTAAATCTTGGTAGAGTGGGATCTAAGACTTTAAGAACACTTCCCATCGGTTGCAACTGAGCATTACTCATTTCGTAAATGTGTTCAGTAGTGGTGGGGTGAAGCCCATTGGCTAGTCCTAGTTATTTTATTAACTTCTTCTCATATCGAACTAATTATTTCACATCTCTTCTGTGATACCAATTCATATGGCTTTAACCAATTGAGTCTTTTTATCATAATTGGAGTTTCCTCAACCATACTAAGGATTTCTGGGTTTTTCGTGTTGTTGGACTCGTTTCTAATGACTGCCAGCATACCTGGTCACTATTTAATTTACAAGCTTCACCTTTAAATCTATATGGAGGTAATAATTTCTAATGTACCAAAATTCTACAATTCGTAGAATCTTGTTTTGAAAGGTTTGTATGATTTTCATATTGATTTTTTTTTTCACAGCCCCAGAGTTTTATGCCGTACGTCCTCACAAATCCAAGCACCTGCTTGAATATTAATAGCTTTTTTTAAATTGATAGCTACGGGTTTCTCCCCTAGGTCATGGATGTTTATTCTCACCGTTTCAAGCTTTCAATTAGAATAGCAAACATGTATCGATTTGGCTTCATTAAGCTTTATCCTCCTTCTTTTTGTCCAGTCATCAACTACATTGCAGACCATCACCTTAACTGCAGTGTCATCAGAACATTTTGTGCCAAAAAACATGGCTAAATTTGGATTAGGCAAATCTATCACAAAAATCACGTACAGGATTGCCCAAGAACACTGCTTTGAGGTAATTCTGCTGTGCACAGCATTTCAGCAAACCGATGCCACATTATTAACACCCATCCGTTAGCTCACTTGGCTTGCAAATCGTCATTACCAACAGCTTTTAAAACTTATGCATTTAAAAGTGAGATTGTGTAGGAAGGGATTTAATTAAATTGTATCACTTTGTAATTATTTTGTTACAGCGGAAAGAAGTGCACTTTCATGACGAGATGAATGTAGTTCATACGATTTCCATCGAAAGCGGACATTTTTTAACACCTTTACCCAAGTAATTTATTTTTCTTATTTAAGTATACATATATAATTTGGTTCTTTAAGATGACAGACTAAAATGCATTTTTGAAACTGGAACCGCAAATCTTTTGGCTTTTTTGGAATATGAATTTTTTGCTTTCAGGTATTTAAAGTATTTGTATAACTGGCATTGGTCATGTGGTAATGAAATTTAAAAAAAAAATGGATTTACATGTCTCAAATTCCTCAGTAAAACTGTTTTACCGTATGATTCAGTGTTTCATGTTCAAAAAAGCTACCTAAAAAGAGGTAAAATCTAGATATTGATTGGGTTAAGTCTCTAAATTTGAGAATGCTGCCCCCCCNAAAAAAAAAAAAAAAAAACTATGAAAATAGTTATTGTCAACATTGGTTGACAAAAACGCCTCTAAATTTAAAGCTAATATTCATTTCTCAAATTTGCCTCGAGACATGAGGCAAAATACATGAAACATTTTTTCAAGTTTTCTTCCTTCGACTAATGATTTGATTTAAAGAATTACCTATTTTGATTTAAAGAATTCTCCAGTGTAGCTTAGTTGGTAGAGCGCTAGACTGGTAGACTGAGGCCCGTGGTTCAAATCCCGGCGCTGGAGTCTATTTTTCTCTGTATGTTTCCCGTAGTTAATAATAATTATAATTTGATTTAAATTACCTATTTGTTTCGAAGGTTAAACTTACTCATAGGAAAATAAATCTCAAAGAGCTTCATTTGTTAATTATAATGAAAACACAATAGGTAATGCAATGATGAGAAACGTGAAGTTATATTATTATTTATATTGATATATTGTAATTTTGTAAATGCTTTCGTATTAAATTTGTTGGTTTTTTTTCTGTTTCAGAAAGGAGACCTCAAAAACCGATCTGTAAGTCGTAGGTATAAAGATTCAAGCAATAGAATTTATCATTTGCATCGAACCATCTGCATTTCTTACCGATTAGATTAACATTCTTCTTATTATTATTACCAAAATAGTGCGCCAGTTAGTGTGGCACATAGCTTCCTCATGTTCTGAAACATACTTAAATTACGTTGTGCTTTTACAAACCATTATTATTGTATCATTCATTTTTTTAAATCAGTCCTTAATATTTTAAATCAGTCAAAAATGTATTTAGTTTTTTCCACGAATAAAAGTGTTAATTTAGCAAAATTTAAAGAGCGCAGACGGTTTAAATTAATATGGGGCCATCTGTGGGCTACTTTTGACAGTACCATCCAATTTTCTTAAAACTAAGATGACTATTTATGAAATGAAGAGGTACTTACCGTCGACACTTGCTTGATCTGAAGATCACTGGACCGGTTTCGGCTATACGCCATCATCAGCAGTAGAAGAGTATAGATCTCTTAGAGTCGAAATGAACTCGTAGAGTCTACATGAGAGAGACTGACTCTCTCATGTAGACTCTACGAGTTCATTTCGACTCTAAGAGATCTATACTCTTCTACTGCTGATGATGGCGTATTGCCGAAACCGGTCCAGTGATCTTCAGATCAAGCAAGTGTCGACGGTAAGTACCTCTTCATTTAATAACTTACTAACTTGCGGTAATAATCGTCAATTTGACTATTTATGAACTTATCTATAGTTTGCTTGTACTTTTTTAGTACTTGGCAGTGGTTTGCTGGTAAGTACTTAACGAGATTTTTCTAAAGTACCATTGCTTTAATTTGATTATGGTACTACTAAGCGTTGGTTAGGCTTACCTGAAGTAACTCTTTTCAAGATTATCGGTTCCAAGCTAATACTCTTATCTCGGAAATCCATCTTTTCGATCATTTCTATGAAATCACATAAATATTCCTCGGTCTGCCTCTGGGTCTTGGTCTGCACCCTGTCTGTATGCCTTCATAAATTTCTTCGGTTTCCTTGCGTTACCCATTCTGATCATGAACCCAAAATATCCCAGTTGCTTTTTTTCATAATTTTTTATTCCCTTCGGCATTCTACTCTAGGTCTCCTTGAATACAGTCATTGCGGACGGTAACTCCTAGTTTTTCAGCCACTTTTTTTAGGTTCTTGATTTGACTCTTTTTGACTCTTGGTTTGGGTTACTTTCCTTCACTAAAGCCGGCTAGCTCTTACTGCTAAAATCTAGTTAAATAAAATAAATGTATTCGTGCTACTGTTATCGCTTGGCTCTAACAAACGAATGACGTTATCACAGTTATAATGACGTAATTACAGTTAAATGAAAAGGAAAAGGTTCTTTAGGATGATTAATTTAGAATTTCAATCCTCTATTATTAGTTCATTACCTTTAGGTTATTATAATTTACTTATTTATTTTTTGTTACAAATAGCTCGCCCTCGAAGCACAAAAATAAAGAAGACAGTGACAAAAATCGTGAGAAGAAATCGAAAAAATCTGATAAATCTCAAAATAAACCAGATGAAAGCAAACCCAATACTTAATCTGAGTCTTATAATAATTTTAAGATTAGCCGTAATTTAGAATCCTAATAAATATTACAATCCTTATTGATATTCTTGAGATTAACAATAGGAGTCCAAGTTTTAGAGATATGATTTAGTGCATTGAATTTGGGCTTTAATATTAAATCACCGATGATGCACAGGACGTCACTTCATCGTTTCGTGATGACTTGGATCATATCTATTTATATACATAAAAGTCCAATACCACCATCACAGTACCTCTAAAACTGCAATACCTAGACTTTCAATTTTGCATGGTGGTTCTTCTTACCTACTAGGTTGCCAAGAAATGGTTTTATGATCCGTCATCGAGATTCAAGATGGTGGCCATTAATATGCAGAATTCAACTGGATGATATCTCCTTAACCAATTGCACTAGAACATTGAAATTTGGAAGTTATCTTCCATTTATAATATAATAAATTTTGCCGATTTTCTAATCGGCCATTTTGATTTAAGATGGTGTTTATACAAACCAAATCCCTCTCAATATAATTGTATCACCACTTATTTGAAAAACAAAATAAATTTATTATATTTGGTTTAATAATTTCTAAAATAATATTGTTGTCTGCCAAAGAAATATATTTTTAAATTTAATCCCTTAGGAGGAGATAAAAGCAAAGTGATAAATCGATGGATGGAAAATACCTGTGCTTTTCCCGGAAAGTTAATATACATATAAATGCTTCTCCAATGTCGGAATCAATTACTAATACGGGATTTTAGCAACTTTGATGATTTGATCCTTGGGGAAGGGGTAAAATATATGAGGGGAAAGGGATCTACTAAAAAAATAGTAGGAATCTATTTCATTTAAATTACAATGTTTTCAATTATTGTACTTATTTTTAAATGCCTTCATAATCATAATGCCAAAACATAAAGTAAGCCTTGGAAGCAAATTAAAAGGATTACTACATGAGTGTACGTACGTCGTACGTCCTATCTGCGAGGTTTAAGTTAACACATGACGATTGAACAACGCAGTGAACATGATTTGAAGTTTACAAATATCCAATACTTCGTATTCACAATGAACATCATTAACGAACATATAATAATCTCAAGCTCATAACTTCTAGTTTTTATGTGTTACTAAAATTTATCAATTTCTAACTTTAATTTATATTTGGTAAATTAATTTTTGGTTTGTTTCACGTTTGAACATGCAAGCGAATATGTAGTGGTTTATAACTATACTTTTTTAAGTTGGGGATGGATTTTCATCAATTCCTTACAATACCAAGCATCATATTGTAAAAAGAACTTATGGGGATGAGGCATGGCTATGAAAGACATGCAGCTGATACGCATTCCTTATCTAAACAATAGACGACACAAATACGACTTAACTCAAGGATAGGGGTTGGTTGATGTAGAACCTTATATTATATCGAGGAAAGCACAAGAAGGCTGATATAATATAAGTGCGTAAATTTATGAACTCACATTTATATATTTATGGAATTTATTACATGCGTATACATAAATAAATATACGCACATATGATATCAATATCAAACATATAACTATATATTTTTATATTTACCTAAAAATACAATGCTCTAACAACAAAATATACTTTAGGTAGGAGGATCCTATTTATTTATTTACTTTTATATCTAGTCGGCACCAATTTTTTTTTTTTTTTTTTTTTTTTTTTTTTTTTTTTTTTTTTGTGAATTAAAAAAGTGTAAAAGGTAACAACTATGTATAGACTGTATTTAGCCTAAGCCGGCAAACCAATGTTTATATTCAACAGAGATGGAAGTTCTGAATTTTCATTTGCATTTTTCAAACCCAATTTTTCATTTTAATGAACTATTAAATTTTTTATGTTTCCAACGAATAGAGTCTTTCTAAGAGGGCCAAGTTTTCCAAAGAGAATGGATTCTCTCTTTGGAAAGCATAATCATGGATTTCTCAAGCATCGCAATGGTGAATCGATGCAAAAAAAAGAAGATTATTCTTTTTTTGTGAGTTTAGGCAGTTTTTGTGTTTATAATCGCGTAGTTAGTGCTCGTGTGAGAAATTCAATAACTTGTATTTATTATAGTGAATAATAAATACAGAAAAAAATACGTAATAAACTTCCTGTATGAAAGTTCGTATTACTCTTATGATAAAGATTACATTGATTCATTAGTTGTATTTTGCCTAGAATTAATTATTACGGTTCATAATTTTTTTTAAAAAATAATTTGCTTTTGTAATTAAAATGTTTGCGACATAATAAAAAAGATTTTTAATATATCCTAATGACAATCGGTGGGTTTTATTAAATAAACTAAATTCAGAGGAGGTAGTGATCTTATTTTCTACTATAAAAAACAATGTAACAATAATTTCAATCCTATGGCATACTTTCCGAGCGGAAGAAAGTTTATATTAACTTATTTAGTATATTGACTTATTGCTATAACTCGAACAAAGAAGAAACGATAAAATATTTTAGTTTAAAAATAACTAAAAGAAATAATAACTGAAAAAGAGAAATAGATCTAATTATGTTGAAATGAAGTTTTGTAACTTAAAATATTTTCTGCATTTGTAATAATTTAATTACCTTCAACTATTATTGAGAATACACCATGAAATGATATTATAATGTACTTGGTTTCGGAAATAGTTAGCTTTGTTTATAGTTCATTGTTAGCCTTAGGGAACTTTTCACGTAATATTCTTAGGAAAAGATTTTAAAATCCTCTTCCCTTTCAAGATAATATGGTAAAAGAGAATAATGCAATTTTGCTTGGTCGAAATGAATAGACCCTATATTTTATCTAGGGGTTAGGGCCCTTGTAAATAGTAGGACGCAGTAAGGGATTATAGGTTATTATGGGTCCTTTATACTAGATAAATAGGGTTGGCCCTAGGGAGTCGCCTTGTCGTACGCCGTCTCTCCCTTCAACAACTCCTATATTCCAATGCATTATAGGATCTAGTTAACCTAAAGAAACGCTGACCTACACAACACTTTCTCACTTAGCCCAGATGGCCTTCATACTTTCTCCCCTTTAATATTGCGCCTAGTCTGATGTAATCCCCTAGGCAATACTAAATCAAACTATGCAACATCTAGTAACCCTATTCAATGTCAACCCTATTTTTTTATGTTAAACCCGACATTAGTTTTTTCTTTTTTTAAGTTCTATCCTTTCTTTCTACGATGTATTTGACTTTAAACCTTTTTATTCTCGCATTGTAAATAAATCGAAATAGACCTTGATACAAGAACAACGATCCTACAAGTGGAATTTACTTTAATCTTGTCTGAATTATGACAGGTTTATCGGATTTATTGAAAACAGAAGAGCTCATAGATTTTACTTATATGTAAGCCTACTGTCTGTTCGTTTGAATAATCAGAATTATTTTAAATATTAATATTTTTACTTATTTTATTGTGACTCTAATCTAAGATCTTGCAAAACTTCTAGATAAAGGGTTATATCATTATTATTTTTATTCTTCTTCGTTTCATTTATGACCCAATGAACAAAATGTTAGTTTATACAGGAAAACAATTCATCACATTTTAAATAAGTCATTGGGAGGTTTCTAAGTTAAAGAAAAAAATGTATAAAAATAATCTATTTTCGAATTAACCATTTCTTAGTGTAGAAAATTTAGTTCACAATATGACTAAGTAAGTGTTAAGCTTAATTGAGTTATTCATTATACTCGCAGAATAATAAATTTTACAGATAATCGCATGGAATGTATGTGTGAAGTGTAGCCAATCCATATGATAACCTAATTTTGGGTTGATCAAGACGTGAAAAACTCCCAAAAATAAACTAAATAATAACATTTTTTTAATTTTTGAATGAGCCAAATAGTTGAATTATTAGTATATTGTATTTGAAAATTTTTAAGAAATGTTGCAATTATTGCAGTGAGAAATCTCGGCTAAGCGAGTTATATATTGTGGAGCGTGTTATAAGGGGGAGTTAATGGGCGAACGTTCCTATCGTTTATAAGATACTAAAACTTAGCCCGCACGATCCCCTAGCCTCACTTCTCCTTGGTAAAGTTTGAAAAGTTGTTACAAGGCTTGGAGAAACTTCAGCCTCAAACCGAAACTTAGGGTTCCGACCGCCTAGAAATCCCCTTGGTCTTGGCTTGACAACTTAGCTGAAGCTTTACCAGCCCTTAATCCTCAGTTGAGCAATCCCTCGAGCAAGTCGACTTGAAGGCCTCGGGATCAACCGACCAATAAGAATAAACTTCTCGACTTACTCCTGAATTTTTGCTTAGTTTTTAAACGATTCGTCGCATTGTATAGAATATCATTTTCGAGTAGTCCTTCCTAAGTTATTTTAAATCCTTAGCAACTTTTACTAAGCTAAACCATATAAAAGACTGAAAGTTCTTTGAAACTTAAGGAACCGGCACTGATGATTTGATGATGTCTTAGCCTGAATGTGCCTTATAGAACATAAAGGCCGGAAGCATACTTAAAAGTAACTAAAAATTCTTCCGCGCGAAAATGGAGGAATAATTGTTTTTAAGCATATTTTATCAAGTCAACAAGTTTAAAACTTTTTTCAACTCGTGTCTTTTCCAGTAAATCACAATAATTTCTCGGAGCTCATGGAAAGCCTAAACTTATAGAGTGCAAAGAATGCCCTAAAAAGTACATAGGTCAAACCAGACAACTTTTTCAAAATAGATTAAAACAACATGCTTCAGATGTAAAAAACAAAACGGAAAATACTGCGCTTTCACAACATGCTACAAATCTAAATCATCAAATGATTAATTTTAGAAGCTATACATGTCGGACTTGAAGAAAACAGAATGAACAATATTTCAGACGCTAAAGAGATAAATAAATTTTACAGTGCTATTTTGAAAAATGTAAAAATAAAAAAAATAGTTGTAAATAAAGAAAATATAGGAATATATTTCTTATGTTATTGTGTAGGATTGGACTGTTAATGTATTAAAAGATATAGATTGTATGAAAATATGTAAATACAAATAATAAATAAATAAGAACTGTTTTTAAAAAATACCTGGTTAATCTTTGTATTCTGATCTTTTGTGCTGTCGTATCAGAATTCATTTATTAAAATGTTATTGTTTTGATGTGTTTTTATTTTTATTGTTTTTTGTTGTTTAATTTTTCTTATCAACCTTAACTTTTAGATTTTTAACAAAGTAATGTTAGTCTCTCCCTGTGAGCCTTTCAGGGAAGATTCATTTTAACAGTTTTTTTATTTTTAACTTTTTTCTCAATCCATAGTATGGAATTAATGTGTTGTGTGTTGGAATGACGAAGTTTTTTTAACTTATAAAAATTGTACTTTAATTCTCAATAAGAATATGTCTTAAGAATTATTATCAGGTATTTAATTTTAATTGTTATGTTAGTGTGTTAAATTATTTATATTGATATCCAAAAAACTGTATTTTAAAACTACATATATTTATTCTCCATTGCATTTATAAAAACTAAAAAATGTATACCTACAAAAATATTTTTGATTTGTAATGTTAAAGCCTGAGGAAGCTCTTAGTTAGGGCGAAATATAGCTGTTCTATTCTAAAGAAAAGGAGGAAGAAGCTTATGTTATTTAACCCTTTAAAGACCCAAAGAAAATATATTTCTATATACAATAATCAACCTTAACTTATACTTTTTGCCCTGTTTTGTATTTGCTCTTTAATATTATGTAATAAAATAAAGATACTTTTGAAAAAAAAAAAAAAAAAAAAAACTCCCCTTAAAAAAACATGCAATCATGTTTTTATACGTTTTGAGGTCTGTCGTCTGGGTGCACGTAGAGACTAAACTACTGACCCGATTTTGATGAAATTTGGCATACATGTTCAGAAAAATCATACCCAAAGTCGAAATGAATTTGGTACTCTCATAGAAAAGGGGCCACCTTTTTATATATGAAATATATCCCTTAGTCTATTTTCCTATAAAGACAAAGGGATATTCAGTCAAATACGCTTTGGGAAAAAGGAATATCGCACTTTTATACAAAAAGAGTATTCGGTTGTCCAAAAGCATATTAGATTAAAAACATATGAGGGGCCCTTTTCTATAAAAATTCCATGAATTTAAGCACAAAAATTTGTGGCCGCCACCCCAAAAAAAACTCTGAAAAAACAAATTTGAAAATTATCGAAAACGGTTACAACGATTTTTATCCAAAATTCTAAATGTAGTCCATTTAAATACGAATCTGAAGATACAAGCCGTTTTTGGGAATAATTTAGTTTATAAGAAAATAGCTTTAAAAGGAGAGAGTCTGGTTCGATATTTTGATAAAATGTTCAATAAAAATTAAATGTACTAACGAAATCTCGAAAACCAATAAATAAAAAACACTAGGCTCAGTAATTATGAAATCTTACATGAGATAGTTTGTGTGAGTTGTCTTTCACCATTTTATTATTTATTTATGGCAGCTTTAGCTTCAATTCTATAGTTAAAATAAGTACGTAATATAAGTTACCTCAAAGTGGTTGCTAGATGTCAACAATTATTTAAATAATAAGCAATAATTTATAAAATTTAAAACCAAACTTTTATCAGAAGGAATCATAGAACTAAGAAGCTTAACTAAATAATTTCTTATTCAAAAACTTCATCGGAGAGAATAAAAAAAGTTAACTATAATAACATTTTCTGCAGAAAAGAAAAAAAAAACTTTTTTAAGTTCAAATTTTATTACTAAACTTAAAAATAAATAGTTTAAAAAAAAGGAGAGAAGAATGGATAAAGATAAGACAATTTAATCTTACTTGTTTTGACTTTTTATCAACAAGAAACTGGGAAAACTCGTTGCTTTAATACGCAATATATTTCCCTTGTGTAGATAACTAAGTTAAAAAAACAAGTTAAGAATAAAATAAAAAAACAAAATATATACCTGCTTGCTAACAAAATAACTTGTATATCGACTTTTAAAATAATCTCTATAGAGAGGTAGAAAAAAGTTTTTTAAGTATAAGTATTAAAACAAAAGTTTTTGAGGTTACTTAATTGGAGCTTTTAGAAAAAGTGTGGAGATTTGTTATATTTTAATTCTTAAATTATTATCAGTTAAACCCTAATGGCATACAAGGCTTGTATCCTCGATAGTACCTCTTTAATAGTTCACGATAATTTGTTTGACACTTTTTTTCTTTAGCACCCCCCTTGGTTCTGAACAATAGGTTTGTGTGTTGTGTACCCAAAACATTAAGTCTCCTGGGACAGTTTTATTACGCTATTTTAAGATTGAGACTTATTCATGTGTAAGACTAAACCATTTTCCAAAATCTGAAGGACAATGAGTTCCACAGTTTTCTTAGCATATTTAATATAACTTTGTCTAAATAGTTAATTAGACTAAGGGATATTATCTCATTTACGTACAAAGTGTGATATTCCTTTGTCCCAAGGTTCATTGGACTAAAAATCCCTTTGTCATAATAGTAGTTTAGACAAAGGAATATGTACTACTCTTTTTATATTCCTTTTGTCTAAATATGTAACTATTATACTAAGGATTATAAGGGGGTGCTAAAGAAAAACAAAGTACTATTTGTTTAATGCGTCAGTTATAGGAAGTGAAAAGTAGTGCAAATCTGCAAGAACTGATATTTCTCTTCTATATCCACTAGATTGATCATATTTCCTTCGTCTTCAAAAGTAATCACCAATTATTACCGATGATGTTAATATCCGTCGTTGTTACAAGATCTAACTGGTCATATTGACAGCCATAACGGGTCGAATTTTCAATTCCTTTTAATTGCCAGTAGACTAGGTTTTATAAATCCCCAGTGTGCCAATTAGAGACGCGGTCCAGTCAGTTGCAACGTTAATGAGCCCACATACTCCCAAGCAGAATGTTACCCCAAGGGAGAAGCTATAGATCATAGAATGACGCAAAGTTAGGGATACCGTGAAACTCTGGAACTTTTTGAATAATCATTTTTACGAAGGGGTAACGTAAGAACCGTGTCCTATGCCTTCTGCCACACCACATGTTCAAATGTGGCTTGTCTTTAGAACTTTAAATTAAATTAAGAATCCTTTTAAAGTTTTCAAAGGGAATGTTCGGATTAATTTTAAAAAAATTAGAACATACTTCAGTAGAAATAGGTGTTTTTAGTGAGTTTGTGTTAAAAATACGAACATCAATTTTAACTTGGGAAAAAGGGCATTAAGGTAATAGCATATATACAAATAATGTTATACAATTAAACAATTTTCACCCTTATTTTCTAATTTTAGCATTTGTGTACGAATTTTTCAATGTATTAAGTATATAATTTTTACTGTAATACTGTTAGTATATAGTATATAGTTATATAAATGTTTTTGTTGTAGCGGAAACGAAATTATGAAGAATCAAAGAAAGTTTTAGTTTTATAAAGATTTATTACGTCTCACACTGCTTGCAATCACGTAAGGTTTCAATAAAACCTTATTGTATTCTCTGATATGATTGAACGTTTTGGTGACCTCGGAGTGAATGTTGTTTATTTTAAAGACCAAAGTAAGGTATTGTTTATTTAATTAAGATGNGGCCTTCCCTTTTACATCTAGCATGTTCCGCAGGGTGCTGTACTCGTACCGCTTCTTGTCTTAGAATATCTCCCTCAGGAGGGGGATATTGATCCTTAGGTTCCTAGGCAAAAGCACTATTAAATAAATAGTCCATGGTGTTTGTGTTCCTCGTGTACATTAATAGAATACATATAACGAATTTTTACTTTATTTTGGCCTATTTTGTCTTCAGTTCGCCTTTCGGAGATTTGATAACTGTTACAATAAACTAGTTAAAGGCACTTAGATTCCTTAATTTCAAATCCAATCACCATCCTAGCCTAATCAAAAACACTGCTCACAACTTAGTAAAAAGAGCCATTGCACTTACTGATTCAGAGTGTACAGCAGAAATTAAAACTTTGTTCTTTAAAGAACTACTTGATAACATGTATTCGATAAAATTAATAAGAACCTTGTGGTCCAAAACCATAAATCCAACCTTCCCGAACATTAACCCTCTTCCAAACAATAGTGAATCTTGTAAATTCTCTAGTGTTACTTACATTAGAGGACTTAACCAAAATATAAGCAAATTCTTTAAAGAACTTGATACTGCAGGTCTAATTTTTTGCTTCAAGTTAATTTATGTATAAAATAGGTAAAAAGTTACACACACCATTAAAAGAGATGAAATTTACAAAAAATGATAATATGGGCTTTGTTTACCAAATTCCATGTAATAACTGCCCGGGATAATACAATAGGTAAATACAAATTAGTGAATCTAAGCAAACTTGGGAAATCCGGAAAAGCCAACACATTTTAAACGTTAAAAATAAAACTGACAGTACCGCACTAGCCATCCATTCAACATCAAACACCATTACTTTACTTTAATTTCAACGGCGTTGTCATAATTAGAACATGAAAATAACAATATAAAAAAACTTCTACTTGAAGCACTTCATATATCTAAAGAAAGAAATTGTGTTAATTTTAAAAAAATATAGTAATTAAATAAACAATATATAGGAATCCTCCAAAATTTTAATTAAATAATTTTACCCTCCATTCCTGAATTAAATTATACCAATCCCTTTACAATACATTCCTTTTGGTTTTATGTAAGGTTAGCCTACTTATTTAATGACCTAATTATTTTATGACTTGCAATAAACTGTGATATTTTCTTGGTCTTTTTGTATATCTTAAGTTAATAGCATATATATTTATGAATGTAATTAATAAAGTACAGTAGGAAGAATATATTTCTGTCTTGCTTCTATGTAAGTAAGGTTAAGCGTGGTAATTTAAAAGCAATTCTGTAGATTTATTTTTCTATGTGACGAAAGCATTTATATACTCGATTATTTAACAGGTAACTAGTGTTAGCATTTTGTTTTGTAGTTTTATCGCTTGTATAGATATTTTCAGTACGTTAATATTCATAACTTTTTCATTGTTATCATTTGTAGACATGAATATGCCTTGAGAAAGAGGCGAAATATAGCTAGATGAAGAAAAAATCTTTCCTCTCTCTCCCACTACTATTAAATAAATATTTTCCCCTAAAATTTGAATTTTCCAATTTTCCTCCTACAAAAAATACGCTAAATATACCCTATGCGCTAAATGCCCACTAACATGCTCTCAGTGTAATTTACGTTGAATTTAGTAAGATTCAAAGAGTTTTCTCTGATTACCAAGATAATATTATTATTAATGACATAAACTTAAGAAGATTATCAACGAAACTTCTCTATTGTTCTCTGTCATCTACACTAAGTTTCTCTTCAGATTTTCGGCAAATACTTGAACCATTATCATCATTATAATCACTGTGATATGGTTCAGCCTTAAAGACTTGAAGAGGAGGATAGAAGGAGTAATTAGTGGTTTGGGAAGGATGAGAGGAATAATTACCGGCAATGTCTATATAGTGAAAAGGAGAAAGGCATTAGATTGTTGAAATCAATAGACAACAAGAGGAGTTTAGAGTTTAGGTACAAAGCCTATTGTTATGCCTGGGAGCAGGCAGGGCCTTCCCTTTTACATCTAGCATGTTCCGCAGGGTGCTGTACTCGTACCGCTTCTTGTCTTAGAATATCTCCCTCAGGAGGGGGATATTGATCCCGCCATGGCACAATTAGACTAATGAATAGGACCGATTCCATGTAAGAGAAGAGGATTATCATGTTGGGAAATAGGGAAGAGAACCTATATGTTGGTCCTAATGGGAATCTAATACTCGGTGGACGCTTCGATCTACTATAATTGGTACCACAAGGTCATATTACCAACATCATTGGGATAAATGATATAAGAAAAAGAGAAAGTCCATTTTATTTAGGGATGTTGTGAAATAAAAAACCAATGAGTCTCTATTTTCTTATTTTCTGAGTGCGCATGATTTCACAGCATCTTTATTGTTGATGACGAAAAGAATCTATAAGGCAGAAAGATTTACTCTTAATTGGGGATGACAATCGACAATCTCATTACATTTATAACAGATTTTTATTTCTCTTGCATTTTATAGATAGATTGAAATAAAGGTTTAATTAAAAGTGAGATACGAATAAGATTCTGATAATTAAGTTATTTGCTTCTCAACAAAGAATTCTTCTTTGAAAAGATGAGTAGTAAAATGACTTGTTTCAAAACAAAGAAAATTCATTCTCTTTAATTTTGTGGGAGGAATTTATTTGGTAGGCCCCTTCCTTATAAAGTCCTGCGCTTAGCTTTCTTGTTTTTCTGCAACACACCTGTTCTCCTAAAGCACCCAACAAGGAACTTTGAAACATTGCAGTTATGTTTTGCGTAATAATATAAACACAGGAAAATTATAGGGAAACCCAAAAAAAACATGCTTCAAAAACTAGGAATCAAATTTATGGTGTAAAAATATTTATTTGATGGAAACGTGCCATGTAAGGTTTTTAAGTCTTTGAAAGTTGAATTTTTTCTCCGATATTTTTTTTTAAAACAAATAAAAAAAAAAAACGGTTTCTTAAGTACTTTTCATTCGTCACAAATTTTTAGAGAAAATAATGCCCCCCCCCCCGAAAAAAAAAACAAAAAAACATTAAATATCGTAAGAACAAAGTGGGTTTAGTATTCAGAGTATTTTTATTGCGTTGGACGATAAAAATGCATGTAAAGGCGTTTGTTTCACTTCATCATAATAAATGGTTCACAAGATATAGCTAAAACAAACTTGCCACCATCTCAATTTGGCTGAGCCGATTATGCTAGTTATCTAAATCATCCTATTTTTTAAATTGTCTACGGACTCTTTGTGTGTGATGATAGCCTTATTTCAGTTACAAATATTAAAACTAGTAATTGGACAATTAAACTAGTAATATTATAGTGAGGTTTCACTATTAATATTACATGTACGTCTAAATATAATATTGTTTAGAGATAAAATTATATAAATATAATTACCATTTGCAAGACGTATTGTTGTGGTTATATGAAGGAACATACAGCTAGAATATTATAATAGGGACTATTGCTACGGATGGCCTGGTTGCCCTTTGATAAGGGCATTTAACGTTCCCTCACTCTTGTATAATGGGCGTAGAAGTAAATTTCTGCTGGTTTCGAGTATAATATATGGTGTTTTGGAGCGGAGTATTCCATGGATACTCTGGACGAGAGCCTTGTTAAAGTAGAGACATATACCCGTGCGTTGACCATGTTGCATTCAAAACTAGATACCACCCCGTTGTTTCCTCGGTCAGATCCGCTGGTCAAACCTCTAACCTTATTCTACACCCCTAAACATGTTTCAGCTGCTGCATTATTACCACGAATTTGGAAAGCGCGTGCACGATATTCTGGGACCCTCTCCAAAATGTAACACAGATACGTGCAACGGACTTGCTTTACATGGGATTACAGACTCATTACTAGTTGCAACGGCTGCCAAATTGTCGATGTGATTTAGTGCTTGTGGTTAGCGGAAAGTTTTCGATTCAACTTTGAGGTTTAGATTCATACAACCAGATGTTTAATCTAGCTTTAAGATTGTCTAACATTTTGAAGGTTTAACTTTAAACCATATTGGCATTAATCAGATTATCATTGAATTTGTATATTGTCTATTTGTATGTTTATATTTTATCACTGTTATTCACAGGAATTAGGTCTACTATCATTTTTTCAATAAGGTTGTACCGCTATTTGATGTTTTACTTTACCACTCTTTCAAACTTCATAGCCCTTAAAGAGCCTTGGTCATTCTCATAATGTCCTTCCACTGGTCTCTATAATCATTCATTCTATTTATCATACGTCTTTGAATAAGTCATTTTAATTATTTAAATTGACCTTAGTTTGTAATATTTTTGTGGGATATTAATGAATCATGATTAAAAGTTCAGTAGAACTAAGCACATTAGTAAAATAAGAAAAGTAATCAAATCTTATTTGTAATATTAATATTTAAATTAAACGGAATATATTAAACTTATCTGAGCAGTGCCAGTACTCAGGCTAAATGCAGTATCTCTTATAAATATTCGGCCACGTGGTTTTATAATAAATTTGGATATTTTTACCAATACATATATTTGAATATTACTATGAAGAAAGAGTTTCCTGTTACATTTTGATATGGAAAATCTGACACATAGTTTATTGCAATCAAATCTAAATTTATATGTTTCTTAATATTAAGTCTTTAGGGATTTGTGTCGAATCCAATACTTTCACGCGCTTATAAAGGAAAGAGGGAGTATTAAGTCGTAGTATCTGTAAGAGGGATCACACTTATAGACCGATTTATACGAGGATGACGGTTCGGGGGTACTAGGACAGACGTCCGTTTATCAGGAAGCCGAGTGCCGACAAGTCTCCCCTCATATATTCGGCATGAGCCGCGATTATCAACGGTTAGGGAGAGCGTCTCGATTCGCCATACATTGGGAGAGTGTAGGGCAGACGAAACTATTGATCCGGAAGGGAACGGAAGATCTGCAAGATATTCAGGCTAGTAGGACGGAAGAATGAGGGAACCCATGAGTATGGTGAAGGATATAATTCCCTCTGCAGTACTTTCGTCGCAGAACGTTTGCTCGTAATCACAATGGTTCGGAAGATTTATGAGTTCTATGAAATTTACAGTCATTGAATATATAGACGTTAGATTTCTGATTCCAAAAATACGTCTACTAAATCAGTTTTGAAAAGACTTTAATTACAGATTTCTTATCCTTTCAGGATTACCCTTCTGCTTTGCGCGCATGCTCAGTGCCGCAAATCTACATCTGATCGGAAAGTAATACTATCCTGCTGAAGGTTCACCTTCACTGTGAAGGTTCACTATCCTACTGAATAATCCATTACCTACAGATAAGTGAAAGATGACAAACAATTAACTTCCACTGCTTTAAAAGAAAACATTCAAATTGTTTTAATACAAATTTAACAAAATTGAAATTAAAGTAACGACTACTATAAGCCACAACCTAAAGCCAAGATCATTTAAAACCATTGATATCTCAACCAAACCTCCATTTCACAACCTCAACACTAACAGCATGAGCACCCTTAAAGATGCTTCTAGCATTCGAAACGTCCAGACACACACCCTAAGAGCAATCTAGTCACCACCGGAGGACCAATAATTAATTTTTATTCCAGCCGCAGAAGCCTATGAAATTTGATAACATTGTCATTAGATAATTACAACATCAGCTATACGGACAAGATTAAGTTGTGGATTCGATCCCACGCCAAGGTCCTCTGATTTAGAAGACTCTCTAATACACCATACTCGCTTCGGCGGTACATCGTACAAAGATGATGCAGTAGCTGGAACTCTACACCACGGGGGCTAGTAAAAAGGGCCTCCATAAGTATCATTTTTTAACAAAATACATCCGTCTTTTCCTCAATAATCTTGACCTAAAATTAACAGTACTCAGCCCTTTCAGTAATGGTCACCTTCTACATACTTACAAAGTTTCAATTGGTTTTATTATGACGCCAATATTGAAAAGATGTGCGTTCTTGTTTCTTCCAGTTGCAAAAAAACGATAAAATAATTAATTTAAATTAATTATTTCAAATTAAATTTAAAATGAGTTGAAGTAAGACTTACCTGATTGATTTTATTATACCAAACAAATTTCTTTGTTTCTTTAAAAAAAAACAAACAAAAAAAACTATTTGATGTTCATAACAATTGGGGTTATTGATATCTTGCATAACAGGTAATAGTGTGTTTTTGATAACATGCATTGCCATTATACAAGTTTCACCTTTCTTGATAATGAGAAAGTGGGTTAAAAATGACAATTAACTCACCAAACAGTCCAGTTAAAAAAAGTGTTTACTTGAAATAATATAGTTTTTCTTTTGCAAAAGTCAAATATTTCAAATTTAGTTCATCCTTAGAAAATGGAGTGTTTGAATATTTCAATTTTTTTTTTTTTTTTAATGATACATTTTAAAATTGAAAGCTTGTTGTCACGGCCCTGCGTACATTAGCTAGAGCTCAAACAGAAAAACTTATTAGCAATTAACATAAAAAAAAAAAAAATAAATAAAAATAACTAATTAATAAATAAAAGCACGAAGTTTAAATAAAAAACAGTTTTACAGCCATAGGTCGATATTAATGCTAGAGTACTCACTATTTAATATTTAAGGAGATTGCTTTCTTCATGAAAAAGATAATTATAAAGAGCATAACTGACAACTCATTTATTTTAAGAGAGCCTTTAATCATTAATCCTTATAGAATGGAACATTTCGATGATTTATAAAGGAACAAGTTGTAACATCACATCATTATTCTTTCTAGCTTGATGATGAGGATGAGTGTCTAATTCTTAAATATTTAGCTTTAGGAATAGTAGAAACGCACACCCTTATGTAGTTTTTCGAAATCATATGTATACAGTCACTTTTCTCTTATTTTAAAGGTCAAGTGTGCAAAATTTATAAACAATAACACAAAACATTAGACTGCTGATGGAAAGTCTGGTCTAAACTCCAAATTTCTATACTCAACTGGTTCTTATTCTCGACATTTTATGCCATTTTTGAGGGTGCATAAATAGCTTCTCTCCCTCTATCTACTGATTTTAAGTGGGTTAAGTTCTGTACTCAAGACCGAATCATTCACCCAATTGATTTTCAGATTCATTATATCTTTTGTCATTAAAGGATAACTTGGTCCTGCGAAATCCATATATATATATTATAAATCCTGGTGACAGAATATAAAGTTTCACGATACATTTAAGGTCCTTTCCACCCAAGTTGATTCGGTCCTGTTGAAAATTTTGACAGATGTCACCCTTTTTGGTACGGGGAGTGTCCCCGAGGGAGGGAAGAATTTCTCTGTATCAGTTAATCAATCAGCGTTATGACGTCCCTTTTTGAGTCTCGGACCCATTCATATTGTAATGGGTCGGGGGCTGGGACACAACTGTCCCCCTACCTCCCAGTCCATCCGCTCATTAGAAATGATTGGTTTTTATGTCGTTCCCTTGGTTGTCTGTCGTCACAGGGTAATGACAGAAAGTTGAACTGTATCCGGCCGGATTCGGAACCAAACACCCTCTTCCTAACTACGTCTCTAATTAAAAATAATGTTTTCCGATCATAACCGCTCCGCTTTACCACCCTTGAATCAGACACTCCCTCGATGGCGTTCATTTAGCCATTTTTCCCATTCAAAATTGTAATAATGTGTAAATACTGATTATTGGGAAATAGGTGTCAGATGTGCGTTGTCTCTTGGGGCAAGTGGATGTGCAGAGTAATTGCATCCTCCTGTGTGTGGATTTCACCAATTTGATAATCAATTCAATCATAATTCCTTTTATGGCACTCATGAATAAAAGGTATGAACTGAAAGTTTTTTAAAATCAAGCAATGGACTTATTAACCAATTGACACATTAATCAACCTAATGAGGCGCGTATTGATTATGAAGGATGAGAGCATTAGACAATTAAAGAAATAAGTCCTTATCAGACCTTACCGAATTCAGTTCCATTGATAATCCCAACCAATTCAAAGTACTGCATCAACATTTGCACGATTTCTCTGATTAACATTAATGACTTAAATAAATATTAATAATGTTATTTAAAGCAGTATATAAGAAATATTTCTAATATATCTTACTTTCTTAACTATACCTTAACTGAATACTAACATTTACCACGTTTCCATGGATTTTCAAAACAGTTTTGAAAATTGTTTTGGTATTCAAAACCCCATGGAACCGGTGTTTTCAAAACGTTTTGATTTCAAGCTCATATAAGCATTTTTTTTTTTTTGTATTAAAACTGTTTTGAAAAAATACCAGTTGGTATAATATGATGAGAGGAAATATGATATCTAATAAATATGATGATAGGAAATTTGAATTAACTGCGAGTTTATAGTTTTCAAAATTGTTTTGAAAACTCCTCATGGAAATACCTTCGGTTTCAAACCTAGCCAGTCTTGAAACGTAGTATAATATTTCTTACTGTCTTTGACAAGTTATGGTGACTATTAAATAAATTGTTTTATTCATTTATAAATATGTCAAACGACAGAAAACGACAGTAAGGCTCGTTGTAATTAGAGTTACTTTAGCGATAGTCGCAGAGCGATAATCGATTATGTTTTCTCTAGGACTACCCTTGATCGGTGCTAGCAACTAAAGGAAAACAAAGCCATAAAAAACATATTAAGCAGAGCTTTGCGATAGTCACAACAGTTGCTTTAATCAAAGCATACCTTTTGAGACATATCGTTGTTAATATAATGCATATTATCCCGAAACTGGGCATATGAATTAAGACATAAACCTATCATGACATCACTACCGGGAGACCTAGAACTTAACTGCGTATATAACCTATGCAGAATAGTATGCATAGCTTACTTTGAATCTTATTTGTTATTGTAAGCTTCACAGTTTCAACATATATATTTTTAAATAGAATATTAGTTAATTATGAATTAAATAGTACTTTTTTACAAACTATCATTTAGGCAATATATTGAAAGTATAACAGCATATTAACTCACTAATAATACCTTTATTTGTAACTTATTTACCTTAAATTAATACTATCAATGAAAAAAGATAAGATGACCCCAAAATGGATGCTATACATTGACACTAAGATCATGGAAGCAGAAGGAAATTATTAGAAAAAACTCAAGACGTCCAACAGATATGACGTCCAACTATTGGTCTGTGAAGAGTAAAATTCAATTTATTTTAGTGGACAGCGTAAAACTTGTTTGTTGCTCCAACAAATCAAAGGATAGAAGCCCAGGAGCTTTTCAAATGTTCAATGGATCATAAAATTACAGCATCAATTTACGACCTCTTTTTATTTAGTGCTAAAATTCTTATTGATGGCTGTTTAATCGCCGTGATTGACCACACATGGTTTATTAGGAAGACACGTTATCACTTTCTGCAAAAAGAATTTTATTATTAGCTCTCCGAATATATTATAAGGTAGGTATTCGAACCGGTTGTAACCATTTTATTTAGATAACCGTCGATAGTTAAGTATATTATTAGTTCTGTACGATTAAAGGCCGGGCCACACCTGTCCGCACCTTGTCCGCACCGTGCCCGCGCCGTGTGACGGCCGTGTGTTGGACAACACTCGGCAAGGAATAAACCTAAGGAAATGTTAGGCATGGTCCACACCTCTCCGCACCGACATTTTATTTGTTTTGTTTACTTTTTGACATTTCCTTAGTTGTCCAACACACGGGCGTCATACGGTGCGGGCACGGTGCGGAAAGGTGTGGCCCGGCCTTAAGAAAGTATAAATAACTTGGTATTCCGGGGAAATATGCGTCAGAAAGAGTTAAAGTCCAACGATTTGCATCCACTACTGGAAGCATCTTCAAGGCCTGGCGCATCGTAATGTTAACTCAAGCAAGAACAAAGTAAACTTTGATATTTCAGTTTACATTTGAAGTTGTTAATAGTTAAGAATCCATCTTGTTGCTTTGAGTAACATAACGATGCACTACACCTCTGAAGATGCTTCCAGTAGAGGGAGCGAGACGTTGGACTTCAAACCCTCAGTGACACGGATTCACCGGAAAACTAAGATATTTATTACGAGTCAACCCTTAAAGGCCTACGCACTAAGACAATGTACATACCTTAATGAACACTTCACGCTGGTAGTCGTACCTTTCAGGTCCTTAGCCCGTATTCACGAGCCTAATGGCCACCACCCTCATTACTTCTGGTACTTATTAAAACCTTTTTCTTCTCTTTCACTAAAATGTCATTGAAAATAGTCGAAAGATTGAAACTATCGTACTGATTGTAATTTGCATTTAGGTATTCTAGTTAGAAAATTGTAGATTATTTAATATTAAACAAACAGTAAGTTTTATAAGTGTATTATAATTGTCATTAAGTAGAGATATAATCTTCGAAATGAGTAAAAAAAATCCATGAAATGGATAACAGAAAATTTTATTGGGAAATCTTTTAACTAAAGTTTGGTTACTTTCGTTCAATATTTATTTCACTTCTTTTGTTCACTGCTGTGGGGACACAAAAAGAAGAAAAGGTAAAAATAACAGCAGAAGTTTGTTTTTATTCGTTTTTGTTCGCTTGCCTCGCACAGATATTATTATAAGAATGTAGGATACTAAGGCATCGTATTGTTAAAATAAGGATTAGATATATTATACCCCGAAACGACCTCTAGAAGAATCATTCTGAGGGTTACAATAGGCCTTAAGGACAGATGAGAATCCAAGGGCCTACTAGGGGTCTACAGTCTCAACTCTCTTGTGTAAGGATAATACATAAGGGAATCGAATTCAACCGAATATAACCGAAAAAGACCGACCAAAAGTCCCTAATTGTTTACTAGGAATACCACTGGAACAGATAAAAACCCTCTAACCCTTAATCTTTCCCGGCGGATTGAAAAGGGGAAGATTTAAGGGTTTGTCTCAATTCCTTTACCTCTATACCATTTCTTTTTATCTGGAATTTGAAATGAGGATTTGGGGAATGCTGTAAGTTCAAAAATCTGAAGCATTCTCCTTGATAATCAATAAGGATAGGATTGAGTTCTCACTTATTTCTTGAAAGACCTACTTTGAACCCTTAAGAAGGTCCATATACCATCTATATCCTGCGTAAATTTTTAGGGAAACTTACGCAAGATATAGATGGTAGATGACCTTACTTACTTATACTTGGTTTTCCAGTTATGATGCGCTTCTTATTTACTATTTACTTTTAATGAATAATGCAGATTAGATCCCTTTGAAAGCCTGCAATAACTCAAAAACCATGTATAAGTAAGTAAGGTCTATCTGCCATCTATATCCTGCGTAAGTTTCCTGAAATTTACGCAGGATATTTCTCGAACCATAGATAAAAATCACATCATCATGACACGAATCGGACACATATCAATCGGGCCACATCAAAGAGTGGGGGAAGAGTGCCCCATAGGCCCATAGGGGGAGTCCCTCGCCCTGATCGTCCGCGATTCATATATGCAATTCAGAGTATCATGGCACGGGATCGAACCCATGACTTCAAGTCGACTGGACCTAGCTGGGCGCCTAAAGCTCCTTGTTCACGCTGGCTCCCCATATTTAAATGTTACATGTAATCATGTAAATAATCTTTCGTTGCACTATCAAACTCTACATCCATCTTAATGAATTTTACACCTTACAATGTGTAAATCCATGGAAGTCAAGTATAGTTTATTATTTGTTAATTCGGGATCGAACCCACACCTCGACTTATTGATAGCTGAGCGAGCACCTTAAGCCTCGGCCACGCTGGGTCCGTACAATAGCACCATAATGAAAACTAAAATGATTTAACGTAAAAAAAACCCAAGATATTTAAGTCGTTAACACTNAAAAAAAAAAAAAAAAAAAAAAAAAAAAAAAAAAAAAAAAAAAAAAAAAAAAAAAAAAATTCTTCCTCAACAATAATTAAAATTAAAATCTCCTTTTGTCAAAAATCAATTAAGTTTATTAAGAAAGATAACAAGCAAATGAATCTAAAGAAAACTTTGGTGACAATATTAAAAGTTTTTAGAATCTAAATAAATAGACTAAGCAGTATTTGAATACAAACATAAGATTCATTATTCCAAATTCAAAAACATTCTATCAACTCCGTCCATTTGATTAAAATGGCGACTAATCCGAAGTAGGATCGAGTAAAAAAGTTTTCCAGTTGGGGGGAAATAAATATAAAGACATTATACTCCTGACTTGTTTCTATTCTTCCACACTCGTTTAGTTTAATGTTCTTTCTTTAGTAGAAGAAAATCCTTTACGCTTTTTCTTTAATTACTTAATTTAAATTACTCTCGGTGCAATGATGCAACTTCTAGAAAATTACTTTTTTTATATACTTTTAAAAGAATATTTAAATATTCTCCCTAAGGAAGAACTGTTCTCTGTGAAGAAAATATTCTTCTAAGGAAGAACGGTTTTGTTAAAGTTTAATAAAAAAAAAAAAAGCTTTTTTGAAAAAAAAGAAACAAAATAAAAAGTTGAGTTTTAAGTAGTCCTGAGGGGGAAATGCATCCTGCAAGACCCTTCTGTTTTCCTTCCGCTTCCTTAAGCTTTTTTTTTCAAACACTCACTTCCAACCTGGAAAGGAGAGAAGGGAGAGAAAAAGGTACATTTTAATTCTAAACGACTTCAATGAATAAGTAATTTTAATGGACATTAATCGTGTATAAATAGTGACTGAGTACAAAGGAAATGAGGAAAGAAAAGACTTTTTCGTTAGAGAAGGTCATCTGAAAATTTTTTAATGGTGAGAATTGGCTTGGGGGAGAAACTTTTATCCTCTGCTATAATTAGAAAAAGGATGTTTTTCTTTATCTTAAGTAGAAGGGTGAAAGGGTTGAGTCCTTAAGACGTTGGTGAAGGGTCACGTACCAAGGATCAAGATCTTAAGACTTGATCCTCATCCTTTTTATTCCCTTAAGGAAACTTTAAGAATACCAAGGGAAGTCATGTAATGAGTTTCTAAGCGTGGTACTCCATCAACAATGTATTCGAGATTTTTGTTATGTTCGGTTTATTTGTATTTTCTATGGCTAATAAGTGATACCTCGTATCTTCAAAAATGTCAGGTTTACAGGAGTAACAAAAAACTATTTAATAAAATAAATTTACTTTAACTGACTAAGTTTTTTACGAGGTTTATAAATTTGTATAAGCTGGAACCCTTCTGATACAGTGGTAACTTAAATTATATCAGTTTATAAAATACTGTGGTAGAACTACAGTGTACGGTGCCTCTGCCTGAAATCTATTGTTAGACTAAGGGATATTATTCCTTCTATTTACTGGAGACATAATAGGAATATTTAGACTAAGGAATTAGTCTAAATAACTTTTGGAGAAAGTAATATCAATTATGAGGTGAAGCTAACATGAGGGGCACCGTACACTGTAGTTCAGCCAATAGGTAATTATGAGTTCCCACTACTCATCTTACTCACTTCTCACTTTCTTTAATAAAGTGAACACATACGAGGTCTCACTTACGAAATTAGCAGCTCAGTTATGAGGTGTCACAAGTAATTTTCAGCAAAACATATACACCAAAAACACATACGAGCTTAGTTATGAGGTGTCACAAGTAATTTTCAGCAAAACACATACGAGCTTAGTTATGAGGTGTCACAAGTAATTTTCAGCAAAACACATACNAAAAAAAAAAGTTACGACTTTTAAACCATAAATTTCTAGAATTTATTGTCTATGTTTAATTTTATTTAAAAAAATTGAATGTTTCATTTAAACAAGATAATTCATTTGCATATTATATTAAGTGCTTAAATTTATAACTTAATAAAATTTTACTTTTATGACACGAATTAACATTAATTATTATACTAGAGGCGTAAAAACGTTTTTAAAGAAATGATGTTTGGTATTAAATTAAATATAAGGTCAGTATTAATTTACGAGTTTATCAAGATATAACTAAGAAATTAAGTTAATATTAAAAGTACCTTAAGTTTATTAAATTTAAAATCACCTCTACTTTGTAGAAAAAAATCTTTCTTAAGGAGCGTAGTGATTTGATCGAATTTTTTGATGATGCCAGAGTGATTTATTCCAGATCACTGCTTAGTATTCTTTATACAGTTCCGTTTTCCTTAGAGGGGTTATGACAAGCGTCGATCGCAGGCGTCTGGTCCTGGCATAATCGACATAAATCGAGACATAATCGATCATTCACCCCCTTACTATGTACTACTAATCAATTATCACTCTACGAGCATCGCCATAGCCGATATAATAACTACGATCCTATAAAAAGAAAATACACCACTAAATTTAGTCAAGTGAAGAGTTTCCATGGCTCTTAAAAATAAATTATTTATCGCATAAAATATTTAATAATATATT
>KZ651431.1:41275-80163 GCA_001010745.2 Gerris buenoi | reverse complement strand
TATATATATATATATAAAATTTAATCTGTGTGTGTGTTGGTGTTATATAACTTTGAAAATATTTAGATCATATTTAAGTAAACATTTTAATAATTCATAATTACTGATATAAAAAAAATACAAATACATATAATGAAATTATTGAAGCCAGCGTAAGCGAGCTGCTTACATTCAACGAAATATGCATCTTGTCTGTCTGTCTGTCTGTATGTGTGTAACGTTTACGTGTCCGACGATAACTTGAGTAAAAGTTGACTGATTTAGATTAAATTTGGTATACATGTTCCTTTTACTAATACTCAGGTTAAGTTCGTTGGACAGCGTGATCCGTCTAAGATTTCGCGCGCAATGCTCGTTTAAACGTGAGCTTGAAATTAATTACGTATAACCATTACCCCGTTACCATGTATAGAAACTAGGTAACGCTATAATATAGATACCACTTTTGTCAAGTGAATCTGTTTTTTTGTTTTACCAACCTATGTTTTAACGAAAGAACTAACTCAAAATTATGGTCGAAACTTTACAAAAGTTGCACACACCTTGCCAATTCATTCGTTTAATCAACGTTGCATTTATATTATTATGAAGCCATTATCTTATTACCTAACCATGATCTTATTATGTAGATTATAGATTTCTTTATCAAGCACATTATTATGTGCAATCCTAATTATCAATTACGCTAACTTTTAAATAGATCCTAGTTTCTTTTATTGCTAAAACATTTTAACCTCATAACCATACAATTTTTTGTTTCTAGTTTGTTCATTAGCTTGTGTTTCTTTTATATATGATCCTTAATGAACCCTTTACAAAGGTAGTCAGTCCTACCTCCTAATCCTAATCCAGGCACCCCTGGACCTGGATCGTTGACACTAATACCTACATAGATAAAATTATAACTAATAATAGTCGAAAGACTAAAACGATCGCAAGATGCATATTTCGTTGAATGTAAGAAGCCCGCTTACGCTCGCTTCAATTACGTAACCATGATCTTATTATGTAGATTATAGCAAATAATGTGCTTTATCAAGCACATTATTATGTGCAATCCTAATTATCAATTACGCTAACTTTTAAATAGATCCTAATTTCTTTTATTGCTAAATAATTTTAACCTCATAACCATACAAATTTTTGTTTCTAGTTTCTTCATTAGCTTGTGTTTTTTTTATATATGATCCTTAATGAACCCTTTACAAAGGTAGTCAGTCCTACCTCCTAATCCTAATCCAGGCACCCCTGGACCTGGATCGTTGACACTAATACCTACATAGATAAAATTATAACTAATAATAGTCGAAAGACTAAAACGATCGTATGATTGTTATTTTGATGTATAGGTGTAATTAGACATTTATGATTATTTAAAATTTAACCAACCGGTGTCATAATTATCAAAATGTTTAATTACCACAAAAAATCGGTCATAAATAATAATAAACATAATAATAAATAAATAAATATGATGAAATTAGCCTTAATAGTCAGCTCATGAAATACCATAACAGCCAGCAAAGGAAAATAGAGAAAGGTGTTTGGCTAATCAAATAAATATTTAGTGTATTTTTAAAATAGCAAGTGTGTTCCCGTTAACACATTAAATATCTACTTAATATATCAATATACTGATACCGTAATATATAGTCATCCTAAACGCTCTTCAATATGAAAAAAATTGTCTCCAACAATTGAACGCCATATGGGAGATATATTAATTTTTTCATGAACTCAACGATCTATTTATACTCTTTATCTTTTGTGAAGTAAATAATTCAATTCCGTTGATCAAGTTATTTAATAAAAATCGACTCTGTGACGCGACTTATTTGATTTTTCCAATAATTTTTTCACCGGATTTCCGCTGACCCCTCTCCATTCTATTGGAAAACTGAGTAAAGTTTTTAGTCGAATTGTCGAGTTATTAAAGTGACGCGGAGGGAGTCACCGACTGAGTTTCTCGTTCAATATAGTACATACTGGGCTCATAATACCCTTACCCAGGGAAAAGGTTTATTTAATAATAATAATTGACAATGAAACCTCGCAGGGCGAAGAGAAGCTTTATCTGCGAAATTCACCCCTTACTGTGGGTCGTCCCTCTTTTCAAAGGTTCGTCGGAGCATAGCAAATATTATAATTTCAATAAAAGGGAAGCCTATAGACCTCCCTCCAGCGTGGCGTCGTAGGCAAGTAGAAGGGAAAGTCAGTGTATAAAAGGATTTAGACGGGATTTTACTCCATTGTTTTCCAGACGGCGGCAGGTGAAACTGAAGATACTCTCTTGGATCTCAACCCGAGTCTATACATAGCCTCTGACTCCATTGTCTTGAACCCAGATTAATTTGACCGATACCGTTGTCAAGAGAAATGTGCCAATATTTGCTAATTCCTCCCCATTTGGAGAAAGGGGGGCCTAGTCGCTCGCGATGAGAACGACAAATTATAATTAATTCGATCACAATGGCTGGCTTGGTCTGACTGCAGGGATCTTGGTCGGCTTCGTGCTAGTTTCGAATACGTTTCCAAAGCAACTTGTTATCCTTTTGTCTTTTGACATTTAGAATATTCAAAGAGCTAAAATTAATTACACTGTCTTTTGTTTTTGTATTTAATATAAAGCCTTATTATAATCGAAATGTTGAAACTGTATCAATGTTTCTTATTGTGTCAAATTCATTCATATAAAATAATTACAATTTCTGAAAATGGAAAAATCCTATAATCAGATTATTCAAAATTTACCCGTTCTAAGTTACATTAATGAATATGTTTCAGTAGATTAAATGTCATAAATATAATCCAGTCGTAAAAGTACCATTATCACAAAGCTCTACGTGATTATTAATAATTAATTTATGCCAACAAAAAATCCTTTTATACTTCAATTGAAGTAAAGTTACTGAATATCATTGATATTACGCACGAAATTAATATTAAATGGACGTATGATAGAGAGATTAAGCTATTCCCCTGAGGATGTTAGCATAATTGGAATTATAATAATTAATTAATACTAAAGAATATAGATAGATCTACTTTTCTTATTTTCTTTTGTTTTTTGTTATTAGTTTGTTGAATAATGAAGAAGTGTAGAAGGTTACACCTGACTTGTAAACTAATAAAAACTAGTCCCCAATGATAAGGTACTTATCGTGTCACATTAGAGGATTTGAGCAGATTAATCGCAAAGTTCATATTTAATCTTTCTCTGCACGAAGTTATATTTAAAAATACCAGTCATGCACCATGACTTAATGAGTGAATTCAAAGAAATCTGCGTAATATTGACTTATGACAATATGGGAAAATTTTGGTTTACAATTGGGATTGGTGAAAGAAAAAAATAATAAAAAAAAAACGTTTTTTATGTTATTTTTGACTCTAAATTGTCAATATTTGAACCCTATAAATGGACTCCAAAAATTCTGGCCAACGAACTTATCCTTTCTTTTGATATTATTGACATTTATCTATTTGTTTCGATTTTTTAAGTGCATCCTAGGCCTAGGGTGAGATATCGTCTAGAGTGACTCATACATATACAACATATAATATTATACATACAATATTATAGTTAAGTCAATTAATAGTTGTAGAGGGAAATGGAAGGAACACAATTTTTGACTTTGGGACTTTGTTTGGACTAGTTAGGAGGTAAACATACTAAAAGTCCCCACTCATAGGAGGTGAGCGGGGAGAGGGGGGCACGTAGAAGGTCCCTAATTTCGGTTTTTCACTTATATCTCGGGAACTATGCGACCTAGCGATAAGACTATTCTATATAAAATTAAAGCTGACAAAATTTGCCACAAGATTGATTATATTAATTTTTTCGCTAACTCACATAGTTTTTGAGATATCCTAGCTCAAATGTCGCCAATTTTTAAAAAAATCATTTTTGCCTCAGGTTTTTTTCCTTATTTGACTAGCTAACGCTACGGCCCTTCATCCTACAAAATATTTATGAGGAAAAAAGTTATAAAGCATTAAATTTCCTTCAAGAATATGTATAATTTTACTATTTTATCTCTATCCGTTCAAAAGTTAAAGCAATTTTAACTTTATGATTAATTTAGAGATTTTGCAGAAAAACTTAACTTTCGTATTTTTAGCTATACCACATAGTCCAGTCAATATAGGTTTTTTCTTCGGAATAATATTAAGCCACGATTTTTTTTCACAGAGAGCTTTGTTATGTCATTGCAAATAATACCTGAAAAGTCCCCAACTTTTTTATGTACACTTCCCTCTTTTTTTGGGGGGAGGAGGGGGGTAAAATTTGAAGGACTTAAAATCAGCTACCTATGCAAGTGGGGTATCATTTTGTATGCATTTTTTAACGCTGAATCGATTAAAACAAGAATCAAGTCGATACGACCTTTAGTTTGGAAGATATAAGGGGTTTTATGAATAAAAAACTCAAATATTTTAATGTACACCTCCTAAAGTTATCACAAGATATTAATTTTCGATTTTTTCCCCCAGGGGCCTTCCTAAAAGTTGCCAATTGGCTAAAAAATAGTATTGATAAAGTTTTATCTCAAACTGATAACGTTAACTGTGCCTAATGTAGGTTGAAATTTAGCAAAAAAAATGAAAAATGGTAAATACCACTAAATTATAGTAAATCTATAAGTTTTGGCAAAAAAGTGGTGAGAATAAAACTTGAAGGCAACAAAATTTTCTATAAAATAAGACAAGAATCAGGTTTCTAGGATGAATAGGTTTCATTTAATGAAGAAAAAACGGTGATTTTTCCCTAAAAATCGCAGGTTTTTGCTAAATTTCAACCTACATTAGGCACAGTTAACGTTATCAGTTTGAGATAAAACTTTATCAATACTATTTTTTAGCCAATTGGCAACTTTTAGGAAGGCCCCTGGGGGAAAAAATCGAAAATTAATATCTTGTGATAACTTTAGGAGGTGTACATTAAAATATTTGAGTTTTTTATTCATAAAACCCCTTATATCTTCCAAACTAAAGGTCGTATCGACTTGATTCTTGTTTTAATCGATTCAGCGTTAAAAAATGCATACAAAATGATACCCCACTTGCATAGGTAGCTGATTTTAAGTCCTTCAAATTTTACCCCCCTCCTCCCCCCAAAAAAAGAGGGGAGTGTACATAAAAAAGTTGGGGACTTTTCAGGTATTATTTGCAATGACATAACAAAGCTCTCTGTGAAAAAAAATCGTGGCTTAATATTATTCCGAAGAAAAACCCTATATTGACTGGACTATGTGGTATAGCTAAAAATACGAAAGTTAAGTTTTTCTGCAAAATCTCTAAATTAATCATAAAGTTAAAATTGCTTTAACTTTTGAACGGATAGAGATAAAATAGTAAAATTATACATATTCTTGAAGGAAATTTAATGCTTTATAACTTTTTTCCTCATAAATATTTTGTAGGATGAAGGGCCGTAGAGTTAGCTAGTCAAATAAGGAAACAAACCTGAGGCAAAAATGATTTTTTTAAAAATTGGCGACATTTGAGCTAGGATATCTCAAAAACTATGTGAGATAGCGAAAAAATTAATATAATCAATCTTGTGGCAAATTTTGTCAGCTTTAATTTTATATAGAATAGTCTTATCGCTAGGTCGCATAGTTCCCGAGATATAAGTGAAAAACCGAAATTAGGGACCTTCTACGTGCCCCCCCTCCCCCCGCTCACCTCCTAGGAGTGGGGACTTTTAGTATGTTTACCTCCTAACTAGTCCAAAAAAAGTCCCAAAGTCAAAAATTGTGTTCCTTCCATTTCCCTCTACACCCCTTTTTGAGCATTCATTCACTGGACTAATTATACATACAAAAAAAGTGTTAAATTTCAGGAATGAATTAAGAATGGTCTAAAACGGATTTCCATAGAGAAAATGTTCAAAAATTCGCATTTCAAATATTTCGAAGCCATTGCAATAGCTTAATTTTCTTCAAAATTCTCTAAAAGAAAACCACTTATTTAAATGTTTCAAATTGCCAATTGATACAAAGGAACTTCACTTATATCCTTAGGCTCTTCTAATAGGTTTTCTGCCAAAATATACTTATTTAGTTAGAAATAAATTCTATTATTGCATACACCTGTTGGATACAACCTAGTCTATGATGTGAGCAACAACGTGCTACTTATTGCGGTAGTTTATGGTTTATGTTAATATTAACGTTAATTTAATAATCAGATAATATTGTCAGATCTAGATGCACTAGTTGTGTTACGGTGATCAGTTTAAGAAATTATATTTAATATTACTTATATTTCTCTCATTCAAACTCTTCAATTATACTTTGATCCATTTGAAGTTTAGACAGTCAAGAAAATTGATACAAACATATGGAATTGAATTGAACTTCTTCTGATATGCTAGCTTTGAATAAGCTTGCGACAAATGGTTCTGTCACCTGTCGTGGAATATCCAAGTAGAATCGACGTGCCAATCAGTTTGAAAAGACTTACGTCAAATAAGGAAATCCATCTTATCCTTCTACTTGAAAGGGACCTGAACTGATATATTTCATATTGTCAATGATTACAGTTTGACTGACGTAAACGTTTAATAATATGTCCTCACCCACAAGACTTTATCAATATCGTTCAATATAAAGAAAATGTGTTATATGAAAAGGAAAAAATTTGTGAATTAATAAAAGATAAAAGTTATGTAAGGTTGAATTTTGTTTTTCTTCTAATTTTACACAAGAGGTTATTCTTTTTTTTCCAAAAATCATATACCTTGTTAACCTTAATTTAATAATAATTTTAAATTTCGTTAAGGTCTTTCTGGTCTTAAGGAGGTAAGAAACAAAGTGAAACAGCCAAGCAAAAGCGTAGGTTAAATTAAATTAGCCCTTTTATGATTCCGAGCTTCTCCCTGAAGAACATTAGATGAAAAAGTAGGAGGGGGGGATTTTCCTCTTGGCCCTTTCTTGCTTTAATCTAATGAAGGAAAATTTCTTGATTCTGTTTACACTAAAAAGGAGAAGGTTTAACGTAATTAAGTAGATCTAATAAATGTTCAAAAACAAGAATCCCGGTGCTTCCTCGGAGGCCATTCTTTTCGTAAGCTTTAAACTAACGTTGTGGGTTCTCGTTTACAAGGAAGGGAGACAAATTTTCAAAGTGCGTAAGTAGCCATATCACCCATGTAAAACCACTTACTCTAAGGTAAGACTAATATAATAAGGTTTAACCATGAATTTGAGCAGAAACAAAACAGTTATATTAAGCAAATCAACGAACAAACGTTTGGAAAATAATGACGAAACTTATCTATTTAATTATAATAAATAAAAATTTGTCCCAAAGTATTTTAGAAGCCCTTCTCAAGGGTGCTATTAGTGTTTCTTAATTTACTTGGAAGTTGCGCAATTTTCATCGTCATTATTATATATTTTTACATAACTGCATGTTGCTTTAGAATAAAGCATTATTAGATCATTTACAAACCATAACATTAGCATAATTAGAACATTTTTAGGGTTTTGTAGATACTTCTCAAAACCCTTATGCCGAGGGTGATGTGTCCGTCTGTCCGTCGCTCTTTTGTTCATAGCGCCCGAACCGTTTAAGCTAAAAATCTAAAATTTGAAGCACTGGCGTAACTTTCGGGCCCAAACACAGGGAAAATACACAAAAGTTAAATATTCAATATGCGCATGCGCAATTCGAAAAAATTTGCTCAACTCAAAAATGTACATTTTTTTAAATTTTTGAGTGGGTATCAAATGAAAGCTGCTGAAGAGTAGGACACAAATATATATATATGGTTTTTTAAATGTTGCATTCCTTATTGGTTTATTACTGATAAAAAACATTGTGACCCCCCGGGGGATCGAACCCGGGACTCTTGAGATCGAAGAAAAGAAATCAAGATTACATAATGGGTATGCTTACTCATCTACAAAACCCTAAAAAGTACTTGGACGCAAGCACTTCCCTGTGATTTTTTTAATTTTAGAGATCCATTTCAGGCATCAGCCTGAAAATTATTTCTATCTTGGAGTTTTTGAAATTGGAAAAATAGAAAACTAGGTGTGCAATGCTTGCAATATTGAGCTGAGCGTGCATTTTAATCTTTTTTATTTTTTTTTCATTTTTTCCTATTTTACCAATAGAATGACTCCTCATAAATGAAAATATGTCAAAAGTTAACATACAACAATAACTGTACTTTTAAAGAGTTTTCCAACGACATGCATCTTGAAGGGCATATACATACTATTTTAACTTTTGTACCTCTTACCCCCATGCACCAATTTGGATCATTTCAGATTTAAACTTTCCTTTGGTTAGTCACTATGGCCATGCCGAATTTTGAGCGGATCGGCTCGGCCGTTCAGGAGGAATATGCATCAGAAAAAATGCAATGTGTAGTATAAGAGCTTCGCTTCGCTCAGCTTAATTAACTTGTTTTTGAGAATGATCACATGGCTTCCTGGCAGAATCCATGTGATATCAAAGGTAACCCTTTGGTAAGCTCGGAAGCCATACCAAATGTACGTGGTGTAACAGCTTGTTTTTTGGCAGGTCTGGGTCTGCCAAAAAATACATAATCCATTACGTATTTTAACCCAATAGAGTAACTTTCTACAAACAATTTCATGAATATGAAATGATTCATTGAACGTTTAATAGAGTTGTAAATCAGAATGCTATTACTATTATCGTAGAAAACGGCTTTGGAATATAGAATATTATTAGCGTATTGGAGCAATTACGGAATTCGATTTCACCCGTTCAAGATTTAAGCATTTATTTATGCAAAATATGCAATAAGATGTTGCTGAAGAAAAGGAGTTTAAATTGGTTTCGGTCAGGCTTTGAGTTTGGCTCGATATCTGGAAAGGAGAAGGGAGGTCGGAGGATTTGGTTGGATATTGAAACAGGTTAAACATAGTGAGGCAATTAGCCGGATGAGGGAGACGCTGCTTGGGGAGCGTTTATCAGTATTAGTTAATCTTCTAATGTGTTGTAGCCGTTATCAAACACTCTGGGGTTGGTTTCGGCTCCCACTGCGCCTCAGACTTAGGGAATGTGAGGGATTTCACCCCCTTTCCCTCATCCAGTATCCCGATAAAGGTTTCCGCCTTCATCTGCATACCGGACTACGGACCTGGGTCGCTCCCGTGTCACTCCTGCTTTTAAATACTCAACCACCCTCACATGCATGGACCGCATTTTATTCCCAAGGAAATTAATGTCCCTTCGTAAGTTAACCCTTCTCTCGTATACTTGCCCCTCTAAAAGTTTAAAATATATATTTTAACACCGAGCCGACATAAATTCGGTAAAGGTCTAACTCCTAATTACGCACGGACGGATACGAGGGAGAAGTGCGATATTACGATATTAACATTTTAAGGAATTTACATACTCTGCACAAGAGAGTCGATGTTAACTTGAGGGTCGGGTATTGCAGTGAAATCCCTAATTTTACCTTCTCCCCCGAAAACCCCACCCTCTATTACCCATATCCAAGTTTAAAGGGTCGGAAATCATGTTTCACATCCTCGAACAAGGACCTGCTAACATTAACCTTATTAGATGGCCATGTATGGAACACGATGCAACTCATGGTATAAATACAACATGAGTGAAGAGAACATGATTTATGATGTGTAAGCATGTCAGTAAAATTAATTATGTGTGGAGTCGTAATTTTAAAAGTTCTTAACTTTAGCATTTCGCTTTTACTTTGTTTTAATGTTTGACTAAAAATCCTTATTTTGCACCCCTAACTATCTTCAGACACAGTTCAACAGTACAAATCATATTACTCCTCTTAAATACCTAATCCATCTAGCAATACTCATACTCTCTCTTAATATAATTTTATATAATACAATAGAAGAATGGTCTTAATTCATTAGTATATAGATATAATCAGATATTTCAAATAAAAAGCCTTAAAAAAATGTTTAATTTTTACATTTATTATTTAAGCAAGAACACTTTTAATCCACCTAGGAGCTTATGCTTTGTCGAGGAGTCTGTCCTTATTAATCCTTTAATTTCACTAATTTCCGTCGACGAACATTTCACGTTAATTTTCGCGAACATCCCTCAAAGGTTTAAAGGAGTCGTGCTTGCACCGCACAAAGCTTCGTACTGAATATTAAACTCCTTTCTCTAAATTAAAATTTTTCAGGGCAGAACGTTATCACGTAAAGCGACGAGTACGTGCAAGCAATTAGGTCCGAAACCCAGATTATATCTAATAATTTTAAAAACTTCCGTGAAGCCTTACCGCACTTCCGGCAATATTATAACCTACTTGTAGTTCGCATTTTGCAATTATACAATATTTTATTAATTACTTCCACAATCCTTTTCATTTAATTTACATATATTTATAATTTATTTACATTCGTTTATCTAAAGTCTTATCATACATTCAATCACATACAATATATTATTTTTTTAAAAAGTCAGAATTATAAGTGAATATTATATTATAAGTTGTAATTATTTTTTTTATATTTCGTGCCAAAATTAAAAGTGTATTATTATTGATTAATTGCATAATAATTAAAATAAACTTGTTAACTACCTTTTATAAGCATGTTAAATACCTGGAACGCGTGAGAAGCTCTCGTGACAAAAACGGTTTTTGCATAAACTAACTGATTTCAGTTATAAATAATAATAACATCAAAATTATGATTATTTTCTTTCCATTAAATTTTAAAGTATTGCACTTTATAATCTAGTATTCTAAAGGTTAAATGTTTTAAAAATGCTTTCGTTGATTTAATTTTCTTTTACTTCTGAGGCTGTCGAAGGCAGAAAAATTGGCCAAAAAACACCCAAACAGTTTTGTTTCCTTTCTTGTTGAATATACTAGAAGTCCCCAAAAATTGAAGCTGTGCTAGGGTCAGCGTATTGGAAAATGGCGACTAATTACTTAACTAATTTATCTCATTTCATATAGCTTATGAGCTTACCGACTGTAAGCACCTATCGCTGAATTTAACAATGTTATGCTTTTACAAACCAACGTGATTTGTTGTAACGGTGATTAGGTGAGTGAATGAAGTAAATGGTTATATGTTGGATATATTTATTGATATATACTTGGAGTTGATATGTGATATGTACACCTCCAGAGCTAAGATCAGACTCCTAGCTATTAAGTCAGGTCCGATACAGGAAGGACCTGCTACGCTACAAGATTGTCTTCATAGCTAAAACTTAACAAGCTTCCCCGAAGTATTCGACAGAAAAGTAATGGCTGGCATCGTCTCCTCTCTCATACCGGCACACGCTGACAGCCTGAGCTCAGGTAGGATCCCAACGACGACGAGCACTAATAATTTATATAGACTAACAATTGACCAGGGAGACGAAGACAAAGGCGATTACCACATGAGCGACATAAGGGCCCACCAGGCTTGTGAAATGTCTTTTACTATGTAATGTTCAATATGGATCTCCTAGACGACTTTCACCTAATTGGCTACGCAGAGGATGTTATTACCCTGGTTGTGCTTTGGAGAAACAAGGAGTTAGTCTAGATAAAGGTACTTCAGGCGATGAGGAGACTGACCGCGGGGCTGAAGGACCACGGACTTTGCCTCACCACCTCCAAGATAATAGAGATAGTAGTTCTGACAAAGAGGATAACCCCTGTCAGCTCTGCAATACTAGTCTGAGACGCAACCGACGAACAAACCTAGTCATTTAGACTGAACCCACAACGTTTGGGAGAGCGTGTCCTCCCACGAATCTGGTAGCTAGATTCCCACAGTTCCCCCTCAAAAAAATATATACACATATTATATTTATATTATTATTATTTTTAGAAGATGGGAAAACATGCATCTACACAATGTCTGTACTACCCAGGGACTCTTGACGACGCAGATCACACCTTTTTTAGCTGTGACAAGTGACAATGGTCCTAGGAGTGATCCAGGTTGGCAGTGGAAAGTGGAGTCTTCTCTTCAGGCACTTTAATAGTGCTAAGGAACAAGGAATCTTAGAAAAAGTGACGCACTATTCTAAAAAGATCGAGCAAACCAAGAAGGTGGATGTGGATTGTTCTTGGCTAAAGGTGAGAGAATGGCACTACACTAAAGCTCAATTTTAAAGCAAGCCAGTTAGATGCAAGTGAATGCTCTAGCCTAAATTAATGTGATTAAAAGTTCCAGGGTAGAGAAAGATGGTATAAAATGTATAGATATGTATGTAATGTATAGACTGTATTGAGAGAAAAATAAAGAGACCGAACATTTTCGTCACAATTTCATTTGCAACAATTACCTTTTGAAATATATTAATCCTCATGATTTCAGCTTATTATCCTGAAACACCTCTTTCTGGATAATTATCCTACATTCTAATGATAAATTTATAAAAATTATAGTCATGTGAGACTTCAATATTGAATTGTTTTAACTCGGATCAAGTCTGATATCAATAAATTACTTTTTATACATTATGAAAATGAAACAATACACGATTCCTTTCAAAAAGAAAGAGACTGCGTCAAAATTGTAATTGGTACGTTTGGATTTGAATATCGGGATGTGCGAATGAGATGGAATAAAACCTGTTTTCAGAAACGAGAGATTGGGTTTGCGAGGAATGAGAGGAAACTGAATGAAGGGGGGGGGGTTCAGGGAGTCAATTAGAGGTGAAAAACCATCCGGCGTTCAATTAGCCATGATGACGTTATGCCAATCACAGGGAGCTAGAGCCCTCCTCATGCATATACTTCATCAACTTTTCATCGGGAAGCTACCGGCTGCATGGACGGCTCACTCTGGAGCTACTCCCTCAACCTGTCCAGGAATACCCCACCCTCCATATCATCTCCTGAACAAAACATGACGTTATCTCTGCCCTCTATCCCCACCTCCACCTTAAAAACATGAAAACTTCAGAACCTTTTGAAGTGCTGTAAAATTATTTTAGTAAAAATTGAATTCTTCTTTTATAAATTTAATCAAATTTTAGAGATTTTTTTTGTTTAAGTTAATTAAAAAAATAAATTATAGGAATCAATTTATTCGAAATATCTCATTTCAATCAATTTATTTATTTATTTTTTTTTTTAAAGTAAATTATTATGGAAGAATTAAGAGAAATATTTGATTGATTTNAAAATAAATTATAGGAATCAATTTATTCGAAATATTTCATTTCAATCAATTTATTTATTTTTTTTTTAAAAAAAGTAAATTATTATGGAAGAATTCAGAGAAATATTTAATTGATTTAATAAATAATTAAAAAGGTAATGCATACCCTTATATTAAACAATATTTTAATTTAAGCAATCCCACACATTAAATATTATTTATACGTTGATTAGTGTTGCCGACGTAATAAAAAATGAACTGTGTAAGAGTTGTGAATTGATCTAGAGCTGAATTGTGCTAGAGTTCAAGTCAAAACACAAAAATTATAAAACCTTTCTCACTTTTTCATCAGTTGTTCTCCTTAAATTCGGATTAAGTAGGAAACCTTTAGCCCATTCAATCTGCTCCCTAAATAAATTTTTAGCTCGCACTTTTGTAGATAGAATACTACCAGGTTTTCTAAACCGGATTAGTACTATGGATTTGCAGGTGATGTCTCACTGCTTTAGACTTTTTAAGATTCCCAAAAGAAAAAAAAATCGATTCAACTCGAACTAAACTTTTTTTTAAACGAGTACATCATTTCTTGGTGTGTTTTGCCAGCCAAGCAAGAATGGCGGTGTGGGAGCACGCTCGTCTCTGATAAGCCCTATGTATGATCTTCTTGGTCTGGTATAGGTCTAGAGTTTGGTGGGCGGTGGGCATTGTTGGGCCCCTGATGAGTCGGACGCGACGAAACAATGCAGGACATGGCGTAATGCCGAGCCAACATCTTTTTGACGTAATGTCTGATGTTGGAACAGCTCCTATGTGTCGCGCTTGCGTGGCACATCCCTTGGTGTCTCTCACTAACACAAATTGTGTACCTTATTGCAATGTGAAAAAAACACGGTATTACATTGCTAATGTGTAAATATTCCTTTGCTTTAATAATTAATTAAAATAAGTGATATTATCACCTCTACATATAGAAGTGTGATGTTCCTTTGTCTCAAAATTCTTTGGACTAGATATCCCTTTACCTTAATAGTAATTTAGACGAATTAATTAGAATTAATGAGACTTCAAAACGTTTAAATCTATCAAAATCTCAAAATGACATTTTCGCGCTATCCCAATACTTTCTCTGTATATAGTATATACACTATCGTATACGTGAGAGTGAAAAAGCAACATTGCTAGAAATAAAAATTGTGGATATTATAAATAGGAATATTACGAATAATATGTAGGGGTACAAAGGAAAATAATGAGATCTAAAGTAGAAAATTTATAATTTCTATTCTAAAAGACTTGAATTGCCATTATTAATTTAAACCATAAGTACTTTATTGCTTTAAACGTATTCTATTAGAACAACATTTTTTTCAAAATATTGACCAATGTCCATTATTTTAATGATTACTCGAATTAAAAACGTTTATGACCTTTTTTAACGAAAAGAAAAATTGTATCATTGATTACCCCTGAAGACCCTTAATAATTATAAAGAAAAAACATGTTTATGAATTTTTATGATGGTTTTGTTTTTACATCATTAACAGCTTTCTAAAATTAATTAATAGGGTAGGAATTTACCCCCAAGGTCTTAAGAGCCTAATAAGGGATATTTTATAGTCCTATAAGGGTCAATTGGTTTGAAGCACCCTTTAAGAAACTTAGAGGGCTTTTCATCCTCCTGCTTAATTAGTTGTATCAAGTGTTTTTGGTCATTTGAGAGGAAAACATCAAATATAATTTGTCTGTAGTTGAGGGAAACCCTAATTTGTATGAATAGAATTAGGGAAATCAAGTTCAATAAAATTTTCTTTACCTAATTGGGACTTAGTGGTCTGAGTTATCACTCTGTTAAAATAATGTTTTAAAGGAAATAATTCTAAGTCAATACTGTCCTAATATACTTTGTGGCACATCTTAAGATTTTTACTCCCCTTATAAATAAAACAGAAGGGAGTAACAATCTAAAGAAAGTGTACGGAATATTTTTCTTTACTCTCTTACTCTCATAATAAAATCATAAAAGTGATATTCCTTTGTCCCTAACTACATTGGACTAAACATCACTTTGTCCTTATAGTTTTCTAATTAAAGTCATTTATATTCAAAATCACACACGAAAATAATAAAGTACTACATTGTTATATTGTAACTTTGTTAGTGTGCATTATCTAAAACACTTTCTCATTTCTATAAACATTGTTAGCATTCTGTGTTGTTATGTTTCCTTTATCACCTAGATTAAAACTCACCTGTTATCACCACCATGTTAGAAATCAATTCTGTGAAGGACCTCCCACTGTTTCAGCATCTTCAACGGTCACAAGGCCCTGCGTAAATTTTGGGACCCAGTTATTGACTGTTTATAATGGTTTTTTCCTCGCTTCCAAAGTAAATATTTAATAAACAGACACAGAATCTACTAAATTCTTCCTTACCTGATCTCCACATCACTTCACCTTCAAGAATCCGATACTTTTTCCTTACCTCATTCAGTTCCTGCTCTCTACATAACTTCATCTTCAAGAATCAGATACATTTTTCCTTACATCATTCAAGCCCNCTTCTGCAACTTTATTAAATATTTACTGGGTCAGTGCCGCGCAGTTCCAACTTTTTGATTATTTTTATCGAGGTATTTTTTCTTAATTTGGTATTTTCTTTGCGAGGAAGCTATGTGCCACATTAATTGGCAGAGTATTTTTTCATTTATTAATTTTTTTACATTTATTATATTAAATCATAAAAGCAATTAGTTGTTTTAATGGTTTAATGTTGATTTAATTTAATAGAATCATCAATTAATTAATCATTTAATTAATTGAAATAACTATAAACTAGGGTATTCCACCCCACTCACTTTGCTCGTCAAAAAGCGGCAGCTGCGCGGCCGCTGCCTTGAACCTTCGCACAATTTGATATATTTGCTTGTTTGCAAAACTTTTTTAATACTATAGATAGATATTTAAGTAAAATATATTTGCTAATAATTAAGTTCTTAATAGTCCAAGAGATAGCGTTAAAAAAAATGTGTCTGACTAACATCAAGCTAGAATTTGGTTTATAAAATATAGAATTTTTGGTGCTCTTTTTGGTGGCTGTTAAGTTCGTCTACGGGACATTGCTAAGCAATAGGAATTTAAAAAAAAAAAAAACTGGTGGAGAGCGGCCTTCTCCCGCCAATTATGGTAGACAATGTGATCTTATGAATCAAATGATCCTTAGTATAAAATTAGGTAGTAGACTGAAAAATTGCTTTTGTAGCAGGAAGCATGAAGAAGGAATAAAACCTATAAAAGACGGTGAAAACGCATTGCGCAAAAATACAAAAAAACAAAAAAAGAAAAGAAGGGTGGAAAAGTCGCTGAAAAACCCCTTTTGAGGCACAATACGTTTTTCAAGCGCAACCCTTAATAACTCTAATTACTTTCAAGGTTGAGATTAGGTCGTGGTTTTTTGGCAAAGGGTTCTTACCTTACCCTTCGTTTCTAAATGGAGTATTTTTCGACGGGGAAAATTCTCAGACCTTTTCAACTTTCTTTTTTCCAGAGGCCTCCCTCGGATTTTCCTCTTTTTATGTCTTCACCGTTAAATTGACGGCCTGACTGACTCTAAGGCTATCAAGATACCCCCACTTTCCTTTCTTCTAAACCTCCAAATCTCTCTTTAGAAACAAAAAACTAAAAGGTCTTTATTTAATCAAGATTAAAATCAAATGTTGGTGGGAGGGTGTGTGAGAAGGTAAATGGTTAAAGTGGAAAAAAGAATTTATCTTAACGCTAGGATAGATTTAATTGATTTTAAAAAGAGACTTCTCAGTGTAATAGAAATTATTTTTAAAACCCCTTTTCTTCTTTTTGTAATGAAAGCAATTGAAATACCCTTTTTAAGAGAGAGGCTATTAGATCCTTTGAACTAAAAATACATTTATTTTCTAGATAGTACGATTAAAGTAAAAAATATGTTAAAGTTTATCAATAACAAAACAATAGTATGTTGGGTTAGTATTACTTTTAACTTCTACTAAAGTGAAATGNAAGAGATAGCGTTAAAAAAAATGTGTCTGACTAACATCAAGCTAGAATTTGGTTTATAAAATATAGAATTTTTGGTGCTCTTTTTGGTGGCTGTTAAGTTCGTCTACGGGACATTGCTAAGCAATAGGAATTAAAAAAAAACAAAACTGGTGGAGAGCGGCCTTCTCCCGCCAATTATGGTAGACAATGTGATCTTATGAATCAAATGATCCTTAGTATAAAATTAGGTAGTAGACTGAAAATCTAGTTGATTTTAGTTATTTAAATAATTCTTCAAATAAAACTGGTTACATAACAAGTGACTAACCACCATCAACTCTATTTTTGGTGTACTAACAAACTTCGAATTCTGGATCTTAAAATAACATTCTCCACCATAAAGGGTAGGACATACCCGCTCTCCACCGGTTTTTTTTGTTTTTTTTAGATTTTTTCAAATGCCTATTGCTTAGCTTTGTTCTGCAGACAAACTTAACCGACCGCATATTCTTATAAGACACAATTTAACACAATACTTACGCACAAAATTCTAGCTTGATGTTAGTCAGACACTTTTTTGCACCCTCTATCCTGGACTGTAATTATAGACGGAGTCTAAAATGAAGCGACTGCTTAATTTGGTGTCAAGTAATGAATTTTTTTATGATTAACACTTGAAATATGTTTCCTCGATATAATCTTCTTACAATCAATTATTAGGAATGTTAGTTTTTAAGTAATCACAAACTATTAAACTGCTTAAGGTAGAACCAGGCTCTTACATTTTTAGTTCTGTACAACGAATCAACCACCCTAGGAATCAAAATTTGGATAAGTGTACTTTAGATCTGTGATTTGACATGTTTCACATCATAATTGTACGGGTTTTTCTCAGTTGGTGTAATGTTTCAATATTCTTTCATTTGGAATCATTCATTGAACTTCAATCGTACTTAATTGCTCAGGCTAGATTTTTGCTTACTTCAATTACTTTACTTTTTATTACGATGTGGTCCAGTAAAATACCGATCGAAACATCTTATAGCATCCAAAAACAACCAACTTTTTTGGAGCGAGTTCTTTCGTGGAATCAAACAACCTTGAAGGTTGCGTACAAAAAAGTTTGAACAGATAAAACGAGGGGATGGTAAAAAAACCAACTTGAGGAAATATTCATAAGGTGATGATCGGAAGAGAAAAGGGGATGTAAGGAGGTGAAAACCTATGATGGATGATGACTTCAAGGCGGCCCCATAAAAGAAGGATCAACTGAGGAAAAAAGGATGATCCTCACACGTGGAGGAAATAACATCGTAACCTCACGTATTCAGCTTATATGCGTAAAGTATATAACCCTGTACAACGCCTCTTTAATATTTATTGGACATTTCAATACGCTTGCAAAGATAAACCATTCTCCTTAAAGTATCATTAAGAAGAATAATGACTTGAAAAGTTTGGATTATAAGGATATCATTACACGCATCCTTAGTCCTTTTACCTGTTTAATAGGGATTACAAATTTAAAGCCTTATTTTTAAAATAGCATTTGTAGTAGCTAACAGCTAAACACTTTAAGCTTAATGTCTAAAGAAGCTTTAAGACGGACACAGACTATTGCTCTAAAGGGATGCCATGCAAATGGATGTTGGATGACATCAAAAAGAGGAATGGTGAAAAGGTAGCACACTTGGTTGAAAGCCCATGAAAGGTTGTTTCCTTATTGGTTTAATAATTACGAGCTATTAAGGCCATGGCAACAGGCTTAATTTTATATTTATAAACAAAAGTAAAATTTTTAAAATTAATTTTGGTATCTATTTATTTATTATTATATCTATTTTAATACCAAAACAAGTAAGGCGCGCTTCAGGTAAGTACGTGAGGCGATAATCGCCGGTTTCGGTACGATTAAGTTTAAACATTAAGTGTAATAGTTGCATATTCTTTTTCTACACTTAAAGACTTTTAAATTGATGTATAACATGCCATGGTAACTAAAAACTTTTTTTTTGTCACCCNTATTTTTGTTGGAATAAATTTGGTTGCCTTAGCTTAGCAACAACAAATATTTTGAGATGAGTCGTCGCTGCCTTTGGAACACTACTCGACTATATAAATGATTATATTACAAGGCTGAATGTGTGATTTTCTATAGGATAGAACTCTTTGTATTTTTAACCTATTTTAACATATTTATAATGAAATATTTAATTTAGAAAAAGATAAAGGGATAGTTATTGTTTTGAATTGTTCACTCACAGAAACTATCTCACATTGGATGGTTTTTCATGTTTTCGACATTCATCATTTAACATAAAAATCGTTCCTAGGCTGTTAGTCAAAATTATTTCCACAGAGTTCGTGGTGGACGGAAGGTAGAATAATGACGGATAAATGAGATAAATAATTGATTTACCTTGTGGGCGGGAGTCTTCAGATAATTCGCTAAGTACTCGTAGTTAGACAAACCCATATTTTTTAAAAATCCTTTCTATGAAATAAAGAGCTAACATTCGTTCAATTAAATAAATCAAGATTTATTTCTTAAAATATTTCAGTTGTAGTTTAATTTGAGTTGATTTTATAAAAATTATTATACAGCAACACTTTATTGTTCTCCAATTGCATAAACATTGCTTAGAAATTTTAATTGTAAGTGTAAAATATTGAACAATTTATCCATTTTCATCTTGCATTGTAAGACGGCTTTCTCACCGAAGTAGCAAATCGCAGGTTGCAAGCAACTTAAACACCGGCTAAAATCTGAAAAAACATTTATTTTTGTTGGAATAAATTTGGTTGCCTTAGCTTAGCAACAACAAATATTTTGAGATGAGTCGTCGCTGCCTTTGGAACACTACTCGACTATATAAATGATTACATTACAAGGCTGAATGTGTGATTTTCTATAGGATAGAACTCTTTGTATTTTTAACCTATTTTAACATATTTATAATGAAATATTTAATTTAGAAAAAGATAAAGGGATAGTTATTGTTTTGAATTGTTCACTCACAGAAACTATCTCACATTGGATGGTTTTTCATGTTTTCGACATTCATCATTTAACATAAAAATCGTTCCTAGGCTGTTAGTCAAAATTATTTCCACAGAGTTCGTGGTGGACGGAAGGTAGAATAATGACGGATAAATGAGATAAATAATTGATTTACCTTGTGGGCGGGAGTCTTCAGATAATTCGCTAAGTACTCGTAGTTAGACAAACCCATATTTTTTAAAAATCCTTTCTATGAAATAAAGAGCTAACATTCGTTCAATTAAATAAATCAAGATTTATTTCTTAAAATATTTCAGTTGTAGTTTAATTTGAGTTGATTTTATAAAAATTATTATACAGCAACACTTTATTGTTCTCCAATTGCATAAACATTGCTTAGAAATTTTAATTGTAAGTGTAAAATATTGAACAATTTATCCATTTTCATCTTGCATTGTAAGACGGCTTTCTCACCGAAGTAGCAAATCGCAGGTTGCAAGCAACTTAAACACCGGACTATCTATCTATGATCCTCCACACATCCAAGAAATAAAACAAACCATCTTCACCAAATTAACAAAAAACATGTACCCTCATAAACTCATTAAACAATTATGGTTCAGAGCAATCAATAGTAATAGTAACGATGATCACCTTCCTAACTCAAATACCAATGCTTTTACTAAATTCCAGTCGATTACTTATATTAAAGGTTTAAGCGAATCCCTAGTTAAAACATTTAAAAAATTTGATTGTGATAATATTCAGTTTGGTCTTAAACCCATTAACAAAATTAGATCAAGNTTCGGTGTGAAATGTATCTCGAGCCAACATCTAATTATAGCAGCTACTTGTTATAGAAGTTGTTGATTATTATTGAACATTTTTGCTGATACAGACTTTGGCAACAAGTCAACGAAGAATCTACCAAGTTTTAATCATCGTCCCTTATTTCTTTTTCCTTGTGAATTGACGAAAAAGAGATGAAAAACGAAATCACTTCTGACCTCCGGCATTAAGAAGTTAATCGTTTCCAATAACTTACTTTGAACTAAAGACAAGGTGGCGAAAACGAAGTGAGGGTGTAAGGGGGGGAAAAAAAGTTGCCTCCCTTTTTATTTCCTCAAGTTCAATAAAAGGACATAATTAATCGTTCCTTCATCCCTTCCAAGAGTTTGCCAGAGCAGTGAATTAGGAAGGAAACGCAAGATTGGAACAGGAGGTCCGAAAAGGAGATGAGAAGAAAGACTAATAAAAGGTTTTTAAGGAAAGGGGGGGGGGGGGCGTTGCAAGGCCTCTTAGGGAACTCCTGTCGACGGCACATGTTGCTAGCACCCCCTCGTCTACTTGGGCACCCCTCGCAGCTCTTGATATTAATGTTTCTCTTTTATACTCGAGCAAGGGAGAAATTCAGCAAGGTAAGGGAGGGAAATAGTTTTCAAGAGTAGGAGCCCTCCTTTTTTGGAAAAATGCTATTTCATTAGAGCAAGGAGATGAGGTGCTCAAGGCACCCTCGAAGGTTTCCCATATACCACCTTAGCTTGAAGTATGAGCTCCGGCGGTGGGAAACAACCACCTTCCCTTAAGCCCGCCTTGAAAAATACAATCGGCCATTTATTTTAGCCTCCCTCTTCTCATCTTCTGAGACTCGAAAGAGAACTTTGACTTTGCCAACAATGCAACCGTATTTCATTTCCTTTCTCCCCCTGCACTGCGTCAGCTCTCCCCCCTCTCACGATACATCGCTACGAATATACTTTATGACCTTGATTTAACGAGTACCATGATAATCTTGAAGTAACAAGACTTTTTATTTAAAACAAAACAAAATACATACAAGTATATAATATAAACTAAACAAAGCAAATGTCTTTTATTACTATTTAAAAATTTGTCAAATAATCAAGAACTTTATATTCATTTTTTAGTCTAATTAAATACCTGACTACTAGTGAAGGACATTTTAAGTGTAATAACCTTATGTATAACAGAGATTCTAAAATAGCTCGAGTTTGGCATTAAACGTGCATGTTCGCTTTTATGACCCAAGAATAACTATTTATTTACATCCACTGACACTGGCATCAAAAATATTTATACAAACAAATACTGCCATCATGTCATTAAAAGAATATGGGTCCTACCCTTTCCTAAATAGTACCCTACCCCTACCTGTAACAGGTAGTTGTTGCTTTTAACAACTTCTAGTTACAGGTAGGTCCGTATTATGCAAATATAGTCCTTTGCATTCTACCTTTCTAATTTTTATCGAGGGATTTTGATATCGGGGTACGTCAGATAATGAAGTAAAGTAAAGAGGCCTTTCGAGGTCAACATTGCATTCTTTGGCTCAAAGCATTTCAGTTTATCATGGACTGTTGGACAAACCAACAACGAGCGTTTGCAGTGAAGACGTACTATCATTAGTTACGTATCTACCTAGAAACTCCGAATCACCCATATACCTTCCGCTATAAAATTGTGGGTTGAACATTATGAGAAAACTACTTTAACAAACAGAAGAAGTGGCGTGAAAAATACGTAAGCTGTCCAGAAAGTAACAAAGGTTTTGGCCTGCCGTGGCAGCTAGCGCCGCTATCTTAGCGCCAAAAATTTCTTACACTCAGTAAGCTCCAGCTATGGTAGCGTGTGCATCGTGCCTCTTTTACTTTATCTCCAGAAGAGTTTTAAAATGAGCGCGGCGCTGCATTTGAAACTCCCGCCAATTGTGAAGTGGGGTCAGTGATTTTGTAGGCGAAAAATCACAGATCAACTGAAATTGATCGACAGATTTATTATTTGTGTGGAAAAGAAATAATCAGTGAAAGAGGTGCATTGTTTTTAAAAATGGCCGAACCAATATTCACGACGAGGATCGCAGTGGTAGGCCTAGTCTTGTGACTGATGAACATGTGGCGAAAATCCGTGAAAATCCTCGTTTCACGATTACGCGACTCTCTGAACATTTCACCCAAATTAGACTTCATGAAGTGAACTTGACTTCATGAGTGGACTTCATGAAATTTAAGTGAGAACACTTTGTTACCACAAAAGTTTTGTGGTAACGCTTTGACCCGGACGCTGAATTGCATTCCGGTGTTTACCGGTGGTTGAAATCGTAGGTGGCGGATTTCTACAGAGAGGGTATTGAAAAACTTGTGCCATGGCGGGATTTATGCCTTAATTTGAATTGCGATTATATAGAAAATAGCCTAAGACTTTACCTTCAAAATGTAAATAATAGATTTTTTTATTTCAAAACGTCTGTTACTTTCTGGACAGCCCTCGAATAACACCCACTTTCTTAAGTAAGTTTATAATGATTTATAAGATTTTATTTGGGGTCTCAGGAAAATTTTACCAACCAAATATAATATTATGTCATCAATATAAAGTTTATGTATTTTTAGTTGCTATAAAGAGCGATTTTTTTAAATTTTAAAAATAATTATAGTTTAAATCAAATTATAATTACTATTTACAATTATAATTTGATTTAAATTAAAATTTAAACGTTCCGTAGTATGAGTACTACCAAAAACTTAAAAATAATTATTGTCAACAATTACCAAAACAATTGTACAGTACCTCTGATTTTCTACTAACTTCTCTATAACTCTTTAGAGCCCTACACTCTTATCTCATTCTATACTCATTTTGGTGTTGTTTTTAGAATGACCTCAATAATATAGGAGTTAATATATATAATAATTAAAAATTATTTAGAAATGATTTAACAAAAAAAATAAAACCTTCTGTAATGAGGAGAATCATTAAAATAAATATAACTTTTAAATAATCTTAAAGTCAAAATGATTTCTCACAATAAAGTTATCGCATTTTTAAAAATAAATATTTATGTATTGTAAACCATATGTGAGAGACACCAAGGGATGTGCCACGCAAGCGTGACACATAGGAACTGTTCCAACACCAGACAAACGTCACAAAGATGTTGGCTCGGCAAAACGCCTCTCTCTGCACGCTCGTCTCTGATAAGTCCTATATATGATTTTCTTAATATGGTATAGGTCCAGAGTTGGGTGGGCATCGTCGGGCCCCTGATGAGTCGGTAGCGACGAAACGATGCAGGACATGGCGTTTTGCCGAGCCAACATCTTTGTGACGTTTGTCTGGTGTTGGAACAGTTCCTATGTGTCACGCTTGCGTGGCACATCCCTTGGTGTTTCTCACATATGGTTTAGCCTATTGCAGTGTGCAAACACGGTATTACATTGCTAATATTTATGTATTGTATTTACTTTTATTTATTTTTTAAAAAAATAAGTAAGTATATAAGGAAGACAGTTTATTCTTGGATATATAAGTTTTTCTTTATTTTTATCAAGCGAAGAACGTGGTTAGAATCACGGTAAACAAAAGAGGGTTGAGCTAAGAAGACTTTCTCAACAACAGAAAATATAAGAAGACTAATGAAAAACAAGAGTCAACATTGGCCCAAACGTGAACAGCATTCAACTGATAGGCAATGCATCTAAACCAACCGCTAAACTCAACAGTCCGATATCAACTCTCAATATAACTCCGCGGAATTCCAAATATAACATAAATAATACTTCCATCCGTATTGGGTATTCAGACAGATATGATATAAGATTCAAACAACCTCAGTAATACAACAATACGAAAATAGAAAAGGCGTCAGGCAGAAAATTTTTCATTTGGAAAAACGTATGATTTAAAAGATTTAAATTAAATAAAACTTAACCATTTAAATAGTCAATAATGAATATTTATTAGATAAAACATTGAAAACTGCGATGAAAGGATTTAGAGCTCAAATTTTGACAATTTAGGGTAAACAAATAGCATAAAAACATGTTTTTCCCATTTTACCTCTTCTTATATGAAAATATGATAAACGTGTACATAACAACAATTACTGTACTCTTAAAAAGCTTTCCAACGACATGCATCTTGAAGGGTAAATACTATTTTCACTTTTGTACCCCGTACCTCTGAGTGCCAATTTTTTTTTTTTCACCCATCCACATTCTAAACCAAATTTTTCCTATATTATTATAAGCCAATAATATTATAGTCGCTTAACAAGTCATGATCCATGACTGGACTTTTTTTAAAATTAATTTCTCTAATTCAAACAATTACGAAAAGTTAAAAGAAAGCTATATTAAAAAAAAAAATGATTTTTTATAACCAATACATCTACAGTAATACATTTCAGGTAAAAATATCATGTTCAGGCCACTGAAAAGGTTTTCCTTTTATCTACGATTTTTTTATTATTATTATTTTTTTATCTTTACGATTTTGGTAGTATTCATACTACGGAAAGATTAAATTTTAATTTAAATCAAATTATAATTATTATTGACTATATAGAGGCCCGTGGTTCAAATCCCGGCGCTGGGGTCCATTTTTCTCTGTCTGTTTCCCGTAGTAAATAATAACTATAATTTTATTTAAATTACTATTAATTCGAAAAATAACATTTTTATCTGTAGTGCGGAAATGAAGAAGAATTCTTCACCTTATCGAACGATTAGCATCTTTGTTTGCAATTAATAAAACTAACTTTGGTGTTTGTATAATTAAAGTAACTTTTTTTTATCACGTTTTTAGTGATAAGCAATGTATTTTCAATGATTTTGAAATAGTTTTTTCTGTATTTATTATTAAAATCCAACAATCGTAGATAAAGTACGGTACGCAACTTGTGCGAAAACTTCATTTTGCTTTGCTCATGTGGTTTTTCTACCCTCGCTGTCGCTCGGTTACTCCACGCTCGCATGCAAAATGCTACTTTCCGCACTAGAAGCGTAATGTACGATTTCGATATTGCAAAAGAATCATTTTGCGATAAATAAATTTATGTAAATGAAATTAAGAAACAATTAATTAGCATACCAAACCAAACTATGCATGAATAATATATATTAATAATAAAATTAATAATTAAGAGTATATAAAATTAAATTTGTTTAATTTAATTTACTTATATTTTATTCAACTATAAATATTATCTGCTATACGTTTAATATAATATTTTTATAATTAAAAACATCTATGACTAACGTCTATATTTAATTTAATATAATCTTTAATGGTAAAATATTCATTAATAATATCTAAAAGTACTGAATAATAGAGTATNTAAAATTAAATTTGTTTAATTTAATTTACTTATATTTTATTCAACTATAAATATTATCTGCTATACGTTTAATATAATATTTTTATAATTAAAAACATCTATGACTAACGTCTATATTTAATTTAATATAATCTTTCATGGTAAAATATTCATTAATAACATCTAAAAGTACTGAATAATAGAGTATGAAATAAATAATTAAAATATATATAAGTATAATTTTTTAATTAAATATCAAACTTTGTTATTTAGTAGTTTAATTGTCCATTGTTCTTAATAATGTGAAGTATGAGTACGCCGTCTGCATGGTCTGGAAAAAATTAACATAATAATAATAGTTTAAAGATTTTTATTAATAAATTTAAGTGATGCAGTACGTATTAAAGTGGCCGAACGTATGCTGAATTAAAAATTAGGTGTGGTGACCGTTTCCTTAGAATGTAAGTTTTATGTTTGTAAATTCAGAATTACGTTGACGTCTTTTGTCAAGCCTCATCAAACTCTTTTTATCTCCGCATGTATTAATCGTAGTTGACGAAATGAACATAATTATTAGGAGATACTACATACACACATAGAACAGTGGCGTAGCTAGGACATTGGGGGCTCCCCCGCAAGAACGTTTCGGGGGCCCCCAAAATAAAATTGACCAGAACTGAATTAGGGCCCCTTGACAATGTTATAGAAGTACAATATTCCAAGCTCAAAGCTAATAAGATTTTATTGTCCTCTAAGGGAGCCCCTTCACCATTGGTTTTGGGGCCCCCTGGCACCAGGGCCCGGCCTACAATGCGGGCCCATAGTTACGCCACTGACAGAATATATTATACTTAATGCATTTCTGTCTTTTAAGGCACCTCTACACTCTAGAGAATTCGGCAAGAGAATAAGTATGTGGCGAAGTTCCTCGTGGTCAGTCGGTTATCCTCGACTCGCCTTAACTACTTCGCTTTAGAGGCGGGTTTTGTTCTGAGTCAAAGGGAATACGAGGGACACGGAGTCATGGCACTGAGGTAATCGCCACGAAGAGTGAGATTGTGGATGCGATTTCATCGCCCCGGGTATATCCTCGCCGAAAGTGTGCAGGGGCAAATATATAAAACATCTGGCATCAAACACTCTTAAGGCCCCCATACACGATCAAACATTTTGCGCAAACATGATAACAGGCAAATTTAGGCCATACACGTGAAACACCGTGTTTGCGCATACATTTTGATCATGTATTGGGGCAATTAAACTTCAATTTTAATGTAATAATCATAATTGATGATAATGTTTACCATCATAAAAGTTGAGATGTCTATGTGAAACATTCCCCTAGCGTTAAGAGACATGAGCTTATTAGCCTGTATCTGCAGAGTTATTATTCCTTTCCTTGCTTTCGGATTCGCTTCATACCAACGTACATCGTAAATGCTCTCTCGAATTTCCTCGCCCTAGAGCACAATATAATTACGATACAATCTTTTTTCTTTTATAAGCTGATAATAATGTTAAAACAAATTATATAAACATATAAGATGTGTGGTCTGCACATTAGCTTTGTTAAGGTGAAATCGGCTTCCAATCGCAAGCAGTTATCATCCATACTAAAGTCTCAGACCTTAAGATTAAGAAACAAGTCAAAGTTCTGATTAGTTCCGGATCGAATGGACAAAATGGAGGGGCGTTTACACGGTAGATAAGGGAGGACAAACGACTTTCTCTACGCCCCATTATCTAACTTTCTCAATTATAATAAGTTAGAAGAAAAGGTCGAGACAGACGAATCGGATCTGATCATGTAAAAGAATTTTTCTGTGTGAACTGCTACCGTTTCTGTATTTTCTATCTTTGGTTGGCGAATATTTAATGGCATACTGATTGACCGAATGCAATCTGATGCACAAAACAAAAAAAAAACAACAACAACAGATCGGATGATAATACGGACTAATTTAGTATCTCTAAATAGTTAATTATCCTAATATGTTTTCTACTGAAAGAATTGTATTGTGTATACGAAATCCATGAAATAAAAATTGAAGACAGTTGAACATACTGTGAGTAGTATCTAGTCATCTAAAACGATATTCTTCAACTACATTTTCCGCGTAAGACAATGCCCATACCATTATCTAGATTTGCACATTATTTCTTTTTAAGTAGCTAACTGATATATTTTCCTCTTATGTATCTCCTCCGTTGACATAAAAAGTTAAGTGGAATTATAGAACATTTGTTAGCGGATATCGTCAGTGCTAGTAAGATGAATTCAGCATACTTGAACTTAGACTGTGAATTTTAGAGAAGTTATTGTCTCCTAGTTCTAACATACGCCATTTTACGCCACTGGTGACGGTTGCTTGCGTTTAAAAGATGGTCACTTCAATGAAGCTATTGCAAAGTGTGAAGTCAAGTGTGTCTTTCTTAAGTGTAGAGTAACTCTCTGCTGCGGGTTGGCGAAAAGAACCCAAGTGTAGTGTGATTGTCTAAAGATTAATTAAATACTTACTATAGATCTAACCAATTGTCCGCACCAACATATTGATAAAGGCATCGACGTTGTACACAGAAGAAGCGATATAAGAGTTATCACTTTTGCATCTGTAAATGAAGTCTGAAAAAATCCAAATATTAATATTTACTTTTTGCATAAAAGAAAATATAATAATAGTGCGAAACAGCTATCAGTTAAGTAAAACATCAGTAGAGAAAGAGAAAAAGCAGTAAAGTAAGAGGCAGAAATAAAAATTGTATTTAATTAATTTTGAATAAAAGAATAAGATTTACCTTTGAACATTGGAATAATACCATGCAGGATTGTAAAGATGATATAATAATTTCTAGTATCAAAGCATCCCCGAACACTTTGTTGATATCACTGACCATTCTGAAATGAAATCATTCGTGTTACTTGTAAGTTCTTCAAAACATCATTTAAATCTCCATTGATTCAGGATAACACAAAACTAAAACATTTCTTAGATACACCACACACAACACATTGAGTTTTGAGACTCTAGCTAGTCATAAATCATTGAATGATTCCATGAATAGAACATAGAGCAAGACTTTCCATAAAATGGAAAACCTATCTGTAAGTGATCTCACATACAGGTCCTGATTATTCTCCAATATTTACTTACCTTAAACCATTGGACGTAAACATGAACGTAAAGCAAAGTGTACGTTTTCATTATACTTTTAAAACTAAAGTTATAGCTATTTACGTACCTAGAGATTTACGTACTTAGAGATTAGTAAGGGCGTTATTACAGGCCGAGGGCGAAGTTTGAAAGCACGAGTGCGTTGAACGCCCAAGGGCTGTCATGGCGCTTACTGCTCGTGGTGCGTACACTATTTTATCGAACTATTGAACAGCTGAAGCTTAGAACTACTAGCGCTTCCTGCACGCCGCGGCCACTTATCGAACTAGCGGCCTGTAAAATTCCATGCTTTATTTTTGCAGGCCCTAGGGCTTACTTACTCAATAATGTAAGCATGAAGAGATGCGCATTCCTTGAGAGAATGTTCTCTTATTTCTGTCATTGAGCTCAAACTGTCTAATGTTATATCTTCAATAGGGTTTTGACTGCTGTCTGAATCAGCTCTGTTTAAAGCAGAAGATTTAAATCCTTGAAGCATATTTAAACTTGTCTTTAGTATGTCAGCTTGAGCTCGCGCATAGATAATCATCGAACAAAATGTATTATACCTAAAATAGAAAAAATAATTAGGTAATAGTATATTGTTATAAATGACTTTTAAAAAAAAAGTAAAANTGTAAATAAAATTTCAAAAACGAATTTTTGTGCCAACAAAATACTTTATCTCTATATGAGAAAGATAAAATGAGAGTAAGGTGTAATGTTTGGTAAATAGTTGGCTAAACTTGGTAAATAGTTGGCCATAAACATATATTCAAAGTTTTTAAATTACATATAATATTCACTGTTTTAAATACATAGACATAGAATCAATGTTTATAAACATAGATTCAATGTTCATAAACATAGATTCAATGCTCATAAACATAGATTAAATGTTCATTAACATAGATTTAATGTATTTTTTATAAATAGGAGAAATTTAAACACTGTCTTTCCTCTCATTACACTTGTATATGAATGGGGTTAAAAATGACGGACGTCCGTATCTAGTAGGGTCCCGGAAAATATGATAATACAGAATTTTTTTATAACACCAACATTATCTTTAATTTACAATGATAAATTGCTTGAATACATAATAAGTAGTTTGATTCATTATAATTTCAAACCAACTTTAAGGTAACAGTAAAACTATGAAAAGTGAAACTAAGAAGTTGGTAACAAAGTTAGCAACTGTTTTTAATAAAGTGTTTTTTTTTTACATTTTTTACTAAAATTTGAACATTTTTAGCAAATATTGTCTCTATAATTATAATTAAAGATAAACATTTTAACTTTCTTTTAATTATCACTTAACTAACTTACTTTATTTCTTCTAATGAAGTTAATAATATTAAAACTAAATTTACTTTCGTAATCAGAAGAAAACAAAACTTTATAATGCATAAGCTGTATAATTATATATGTATTTATATTTTGCTATCTACCGTTTTTCAGAGGTAGGGTTATCAAACATATTTTTTAATAAGGTTACACAAAAGCGATAATTTTTAACAGAACAGGAAACAATTATTTCTTGATAAATGTATAAATTTGGCAGTTCATTGAATACTCACATAGTTAGTTCTCTTGGTTAAGCTTCTTACATTATCTTTATTATGTATAACATAAGCCTTTGTTCAATATTATTTTTGCAAATTATTTGCTATACAAAAGCAGCATCTATTGCCACAGGTAATTCATTGTTTGATGATTTTATTAATACTTAATAAGTCTAAATTAAAAAAACAAAACAACCCTACTTTATTATATTTTCCACTTAAATTTTAAGTTTATCAACCATTTATGCTCAAAAATCGGTGATAATATCTCTGAATCATAATAAAAATCAACCATTACAAAACTGATATGACCTGATTGTGATCAGCTATATTTATCAGCTGATAGGGCTCAGCTGACAAAATAGTGATATTAACAATATCAACTATATATATATATATTAGCAATATACAGTATGTCCTAGGATCGACTTGACGATACGTGAAGAATGATTCCATGAATAGAACATAGAGCAAGACTTTCCATAATTTTTTAATTAAATATCAAACTTTGTTATTTAGTAGTTTAATTGTCCATTGTTCTTAATAATGTGAAGTATGAGTACGCCGTCTGCATGGTCTGGAAAAAATTAACATAATAATAATAGTTTAAAGATTTTTATTAATAAATTTAAGTGATGCAGTACGTATTAAAGTGGCCGAACGTATGCTGAATTAAAAATTAGGTGTGGTGACCGTTTCCTTAGAATGTAAGTTTTATGTTTGTAAATTCAGAATTACGTTGACGTCTTTTGTCAAGCCTCATCAAACTCTTTTTATCTCCGCATGTATTAATCGTAGTTGACGAAATGAACATAATTATTAGGAGATACTACATACACACATAGAACAGTGGCGTAGCTAGGACATTGGGGGCTCCCTCGCAAGAACGTTTCGGGGGCCCCCAAAATAAAATTGACCAGAACTGAATTAGGGCCCCTTGACAATGTTATAGAAGTACAATATTCCAAGCTCAAAGCTAATAAGATTTTATTGTCCTCTAAGGGAGCCCCTTCACCATTGGGTTTTGGGGCACCAGGGCCCGGCCTACAATGCGGGCCCATAGTTACGCCACTGACAGAATATATTATACTTAATGCATTTCTGTCTTTTAAGGCACCTCTACACTCTAGAGAATTCGGCAAGAGAATAAGTATGTGGCGAAGTTCCTCGTGGTCAGTCGGTTATCCTCGACTCGCCTTAACTACTTCGCTTTAGAGGCGGGTTTTGTTCTGAGTCAAAGGGAATACGAGGGACACGGAGTCATGGCACTGAGGTAATCGCCACGAAGAGTGAGATTGTGGATGCGATTTCATCGCCCCGGGTATATCCTCGCCGAAAGTGTGCAGGGGCAAATATATAAAACATCTGGCATCAAACACTCTTAAGGCCCCCATACACGATCAAACATTTTGCGCAAACATGATAACAGGCAAATTTAGGCCATACACGTGAAACACCGTGTTTGCGCATACATTTTGATCATGTATTGGGGCAATTAAACTTCAATTTTAATGTAATAATCATAATTGATGATAANTTTTATGAAAAAAAATCATTCTTTATAAAAAATTATATTTTTCTAAATAAGAAAGAAAATACAAAAAAAAAAAAATTGTCACTTCACGTATCGTTAAGTCGATCCTGGGACATACTGTACAATATAGCTTCACAAAGTGTGCTATCAACAATGTGTAAGCAACTTTAGAAAAAAGCTTTTTTACTTGGCACTCTCTACTCCTTCTATAAGGTACGTATTTCTAGACTTCGGCGATAGTCGCTCAGCGATTGCCGAAGAGGACTCTTAGTCCAGTCAATTATACAAAAAATTCAGGATTCATTGCAAAAGGTCCGGTATTTATGATTTTTGGATATGTTCTTGGGACTAGTACCACTAGTAACAACTCAAGGTTGCAGAATCCTAGATCCTGTGGAAGCACAGTTATAGCTAAAAAACATTGACATTTTCCCACTTTTTTAAGTTTTTAATCTTTATCTATTTTCCTGTGCATCTAAGAGAAAAAATGTTTATTACCAATTTTGTAGAGGAGAAAATTTACTAATATTTCATGTCAATAGCTTTTTTCTCTACGGACTATAGTTTTCTAATTACAGAGCATCGAAAATACGATGATTTGGGAAAAATACAAGGAATAAACATTTTATGATAGTTCTGATTTTTTTATATGTTGTTCGGACCAGTTAGGATAGTGTGATCCTAAGTTTGCAGCTTCGGCAAACTTGTGCTTGCTGCGTAATATTCTCGGACTTTTTTCAGTTGCTGCTATATACCTCGTAAACTATGCGTCGTTCGATGTTAGTTGTTCTTACTATTTTTTCAGTACAATAAATTTACAACAATTTAAGTCCAACAGCAACTCTGTACGTCCAATAGATTCCGAGATATGGCCCTATAAGAATTGGAAAATATTTTGCAAAAAATTGAAATTTTAATTACTGCTCTGGTTTCGGGGCAAATATCGGCGTAAAACTATGAGAAAATTCATAAGGAATTAAGAAGCAGTAAATAAAATTGGCTTCTTTTTACGTCCATCAAAAACTGTGTACGTCCAATAGTTACTGAGATACGACACTTCAAAGATTGGCTGTGTTTTCCAATAAATGGAAAAATTTAAGTATTGCTCCCGTGTTGGGGAAAATATCGGCCTAAAGACTCTCCCCTACGAGAAAAGTTGTAACGAATAAAGTTGTAGTAAATTTAATTGGCTTTTATGCAAGCACAAAATAAAGCCTGTAGACAAAACATTACTGTTTTAATCGTAAAAATAGCAAAATGGGAAAATTGTAAATTTCAAGAATTGTACCTAAACCACTTCTTATAACCAGTTTGGGGCATTCAACGAAAAAAAAGATCATAGAATCATGCTCCAAATTTACTGGACTTTTAAAATAGTAATAAGGATTAACATCAAAAACGCATAGTATACGAGTTATATGGAAAGAACTGAAAAAATTACGAATTTTTTCCAGTTTTTCATATATTACGCAGCTAGCACAGGTTTTCCGAAGCTGCTAACTTAAGATCATATTACACTAACTGGTCCGAACAACATAAAAAAAAATCAGAACTACATCACTGTTTGTGAATTTAGCAATTTATTAAGTATGTTTTGAATGGTCTAAGTATTGTTTAAAAATAATCGTATTTTCGATGCTCTGTAATTAGAAAACTATAGTCCGTAGAGAAAAAAACTATTGATATGAAATGTAAGTAAATTTTCTCCTCTACAAGATTAGTAATAACTATTTTTTCTCTCAGATGACCAGAAAAGAAAATATAGATAAAAAAACTGAAAAGAGTGAGAACATTTTCATGTTTTTCAGCTATAACTCTGCTTCCACAGGGTATAGGATTCTGCAAAGTTGTGTTTTTACTAGTGGTATTAGTCCCAACAACATATCCAAAAATCATAAATACCGGACCTTTTGCAATGAATAATGATAAATTGACTGGACTATCTTCTTTACATAATATTGTTTTCCTAGCCATGATCATCGCTAAAGTCGCTAGCATCGATCACTATTGATTGAGATGGATTATTTATTAATAGTTTTGACATTTTTTTTTATGATTAAAAAAGCTTTGTTAACTTTAGATTCCTTTTCTTCCACACATGTACCAGGCCTAATGATGTCACTCAAGGGATCAAATATAGCCAACACTATATAAAATAATTACAACTAATTTTTGCAATTTCAATTTTTCAATTTCGACTAATTTTTATTCACCTCTACAAGAACCAACACGGTAGATAACTATAAAGATGTGTTAAAGATGTGAACCCGACCTACAAATAAATAGAACGATCTAAATTTAAAAGACGAGGTAGTCATGGATTCAACACCTTGCCTCAAATGATTTTAGAAGGTTTGCGTGAAAAAAACCCTCCGTTTTTTTATTTGAAAATTGTATTCCTTTTCGGAAAGGTCACATAATTTATTCGGCAGCCACATTATCAATAATCATCTTCTTCCTCGACTCGATTAGTAGATACGTAAGAATAAGTCATTTCGTGAATTCTACCACTGAATGCAAAAAAAATACCAATCAGTTTACATCTACCACTAGTTTTCTACTGAAACTATTAAACTGTTGCAATAGTCTCTGGAAAAAACTTCATAATCTTGTGCTAGTGATAGTTGCTGAGACACTATCGCTGATCGCTGAGTCGTGTCTAGGAAAACGTATAATTTAACCTGAGGCTACGCAAAAAGCGTTTGCAGCTACGCTAGCTATGTTCACCGTAAGTATGAAAAATAGCTTTTTATTGTGTCATTGAAAGTGGCGACACAGAATTGAGTATGCTGAGTACACGATACTGATTTGTGGTTATATTCCTGGGCGACGTTTTAAGTTTTGTACAAATAGGCAGATCTAGTATATGTAGGGCAGCAATCGGTGTCGCCACAGCATAAATATTGGACTTAGCTTACAAAGCAAATACATAGCATACGTAGTGTACACATAGCGTAGCTTTTTGTATGGCCTCAGCATAAACCCTTTGGATATAAGCAGAGACGGTTAAAGATAATCACGGGTCTATAAAAAAAACCGTACGTTCTCATATTCTAATATATAATTTTAAATTTTAGATGGAAGTACAAAGCCTCTATTTTTGACTCCATACATTGAGAGTAATAATGTAGATGAAGGAAGAAAGTTGGCTCAGGTAACTGGACTGGGTTGGAATGTTACAAGTTACTCAGGTCTCCTCACAGTAAACAAGGAGTACGGAAGCAATATGTTCTTCTGGTATTTCCCATCTGAAAGAGAATCTGCTAATGTACCTTTATGTCTTTGGCTCAACGGTTTCTCAACTGCATCTACGTACGGTATATTCTTACAGAACGGTCCTTTCAGTTTGTTGGAAAGCACGGATTTCACTCCTAGAAATACATCTTGGCAGAAATACTACAATGTACTCTACATAGATAATCCTGTCGGAGTTGGATTCAGTTTTACAGGCTCTGAAGAAGGTTATTCAACTGACTTTGAAAGCGTTAGTGCTAACCTTCATTCGGCATTAGAACAATTTTTCAAATTGTTTCCTGATTTAGAATTACACGAACTTTATGTGACTGGTCTGTCGTTAGGAGGTAAGTATGTATCTTCGTTATCTTATCGTATTTTCAAACAGAAATCCTTTAACATGAAAGGCATATTTCTCGGTAATCCTCTCCTCAACCCCGCAATACAAGTAAACTACGGCGAATACTTGTATGAACTCGGGTTTATCGACAGAAAAGAAGAGAGAGGTGTTATCGAGAAAGAGAACGATTTCATCGACGCATTGAAAAGTAAAAATTATGAAGATGCTTACGCAAAAGCACAGGAATTCCTATTAGCGGACAATAGCTACTTACTAAATGTTACTGGATTGGACAGCGTGTTTAACTACTATAACCCTTATATCGACACATCGAGCTATGATTCAATTATTAGAAGTAAGAAGTTAAGAGACGCAGTTCACGTGGGCTGTACACAGTTCGGGGACGGTGTCAAACCCATGAGCATGGCTGCTAAAATCTTCGACCTTCCAGTAACTAACTTCTTGCAGGAAATGGTTGAAACTATAAAGATGTTATTTTATGCCGGGCAAGTTGATATTTCATGTGGTTATCCAATGCTTGTGAATACGTTAGAGTCATTAAACTGGACGGGTAAAGCTGAGTACGCGAACGCAGATCGACATAAGCTATATTCTAATAATGGTACTCTTTGGGGCTATATAAAAGGTTACAAGACTCTAACTGATGTGATGGTTCGTAAAGCTGGACACTCTGCTATAACTGATCAACCTGATAACATTCTTAACCTTCTCATGAATTTCACTGAGTATGACCGTTTTATGTAAATATTCTGATAATTATGATTATGGTCATATACTTTGATATTATTATATGCATCTAAATAAACGTTGCATTTCCAACCTTTTAAAACTTTGATTCAAATACATTAAGCCTTTTAAGAACCAAATGGTTTTTCATATGCACCATTATCGTAAAGGCCCGTTCAAATGGGGGATTAAAGTGTCTAAAAAGCTTAATATCCTCTTCCTAAATCTCAAGTCTAAACACTAATGATGTAACGTACAAGTTTGATTACAAAAAGAGTACCATATGTTTTTTGTACTAATAATAACATCGACAATAATTAAAGGGGCTGATTCCTCTGGCTTTGCATTGACCATTGTAAATTGATATGTAATGCAAATGGTTCAAACTCTCTGTAAAAACAAATATTGTTGACCGAAAAAACATTGACTAGTTTTTGTTCTAGAGCTTAGACTATTTAAAATACATCAAAATTATATGGCTCACTGTAAATATTATTATAAGTTGTTATCGTTATCAAGAAGAACACAAATGTATGTATATATAAAACTGACGCTTATGTTTAATTATTTATTGTCAGCCATCGATTTATCTTTAACAATGTTAATAAAATATTAATAATTAATTGTTTAAGTTTATATAACTATTAATTATTGTATTGATGTTTTTGAACTATCGATGTTTCAGTGTAAATAATAATCCCAACAAAAACACAACACCTTTTATATTCTAATCGAAGAATCAGAGAGTAGACATTGTGTAGAATTAAAATGCTATACCTTACTTGTAAGAATTGTTTTATTATCCGTATTTACTCACCCCATAGAAAATATAATTATTCCATGGCAACTAATGATTATATCGTAAAAGAATCCGAAGACAATGCCTGCTCCATGAGATTGATCAAGCGGTAGCCACATTCGTAATGGTGTCTTGACCACACCTCTTATAAAGATTGAATGAGTGGCTTCCAGAGTGGCTGCTGTCAATACTGAGAGGAATATGTATAAGAATCCATTTCGAATCAATCGTACCTGGAATCAGTATAAAGAATTATCTCGTATATCATATGTAAGTCACCATTTTTTTCGCCATTGATTGCAAAAAGCGATTCCGATGATGACCTTAGGAACTTTAAAAGCTGCTGCGTTAAGTAAAGAAATAACAATTTACGTGGAGATAAAGTGTGTTATTCCTTTATGATGTCCTCCATAAATGCTCTTACGCCCAATATAATAGGTCTAGTAGTCGCCTTCAACTCAAAATGGTCTTCATTAACTGCTATAGACCCTGATTTATTTATGCGGGCAGTCTAGGCATATGCCCAATGCCCAGGGCGCCAAAAATACAGGAACTCGCTGACCAAAAAGTCAAATGCTGGAGACTAACCCCCCCCCTCCAAATAATAGGGGCGCTAAAAATGCTCTACCCAGGGCATCATGTCAAGACTATATTATTTTCTATTATTTCCATAGATCAGGTTAATCATAGGTGTAATCGCCGGTCATACTTACAATTTTTTTATTGCTTATTAAAAAGACGATAAGGAAAGAAAAACTTTTAAATAATCAATGTAGTTAGGCTAAATTATTATATAACAATTTAGTTTATTATTTAAATTGCTAATTAATGAAGAATACACAAACCACAAGGTTAGGTTCTATAAACAACATTGACATTGAACTTATTATCAGTTTATTGATATCATGTTATGACTTATTTTTCACTTCCTTTTAATTAAACCAACAATATACTTCTATATCGTTCCTTTAATAGATTATATAAATTGAATGTATTGCTTTCAATTAATTATTGCGAATACTTGATCTGCCCCTAAGCTTATTCAATTTTTAAATAGAGTACCTTATTCGCACCACCCTCGATAGATAGACCTAGAACTTTGTTCTTTGCAAAAAAAAATAGTTGTGATAGTAACCATCCTTATATATTTAAGTTCTATTATCTCTGAAATGTTCTATGGTATGTATAATAAATGTTAAACATATAGAACTTATAGGAAATCGTACCTAGATTTTTTTTTTTTTTTTTTTTTTTTTTTTTTTTTTTTTTTTTTTTTTTTTTTTTTTTTTTTTTT
>KZ651431.1:3531-20617 GCA_001010745.2 Gerris buenoi | reverse complement strand
CTAAAATTTATAAAACTAAATTACTAAAATTTAAATTTTAAAATTTACTACTAAAAATGTAAAATTTAATTCACAAAAAATTACTATTTTTAAAAAAAATATCATTTCAATATACGTTTTTTTATGATAGATAACGGAGGAAAATAATAGGTTTTTTACAGATGTTAAATATATACATACATATAGAATAAATAAAAATAAAATAGTAAAGATAATATTTAATTTAAAATAATTTGTTTCAATGTATAGAACGAATCGTAAATAAAATTTATGGAAGTTTTTGTTTGTTCTCTGTATGTTTCTCGTAGTTAAAAATAATTATAATTTGATTTAAATTACATTTATAATTAATTATTCCTATATACATACCTTCGGAGAAGGTGAGGAAAAGTAAATAAAAAACTAGGATATTGATCATAATTAGTGTATTGATATTTTTATAATTAAGTAATAAATGTTTATTTATATTATTCGTTGAATACAATACAAACTGTGAATAGCGAGGATCAATCAAAATTAGATATTTACCGTCGTTTCGGAAACATTTACTTCCTTCTTCATGGGATAGGCAAGAATGGAAACAGACAAAATTATAAAAATATAACCAATCACAAAAAAAGTATCTAGGAGTTTTAATATATCTAGCTCACGACCGTTTACACGGTTTAGCAGTGTTTAAAAGGGAAATTTTAAATTATAATGTTATTCTCAATACGTAGATATCGAATGGTTTACCCCTAAAAATCTTTATGACCTCAGATTATCGAAGCCTACAATTTTTAAAAAACAAAAGTTAAACCTATTAAACTTGACTTACCCTTATAAATATGAAGGAAAAACTGAAAAAAAATAATAATGACATTCTTTCTCTGTAACCCGTCAATTAATAGACAAGTATCATTTAGATTTAGATTCATACTGGAAACTAAAAAAACCAACCTATGTTTTAACAACCATCCTAGACAAATTATCTTACTCTAGAGAATAAGAAATAATAATAAAAAAAAAACTATAATGACATTCGTTACCAATTAAACTGCAATTAAATCATTCATTCAGTGTATCGAAACAAATAAAGTCCTTACAATTAATTTTTTACTATTATAAAAGAAAACGAAATACTTTATAGAATTAAGAAAAACAAAAATGTAATATGATTAAAAAAAAACACCTTTTTTTTATCTTGCCTACATTACAATTAGAGGTTTATTAGAATGCAAAATAGTTTTCTTAACATGATCTTGTTCTCTTATTTCTATTTTTTTTAATAATTGCCTAAAAAAAAAAAAAAAAAAAAAAACAATCCATGAAAAAAATTAACTATTATATTATCTCAATATCATTATTTCGAAGTTACTTTTAATGACTTCTCAATTAAAGGGAATTCTTATCAAAAATACAACTTGTTTAGTGAGGGAAATTGTACAAGAAAGGAATAGAGAACTATACATATAATAATTTAAAGACAAAAAGAACTTTTTATATACTACGTTTTTGTTGTTGAAAATGTTCTGTTGAATAATACTGAAATGATTAATATATGTTTTTCATTGTTATATAATATAATATTAGTGAAAAAATCGTTCCGAATTTAATTCTGGTTGTCAGACGTCACTTAATTAATTTAATTGTTTACTTTTCCTTTTTTCGCTGTCATTCAATGTTTACCTCTAATAAAAAAAAAACAAATTTGAAACCCGTCAAAATAATTGGATGTGACAAAACAAATAAAATAACTTGCGGATTTTTTCTGAACTAACTTTTCATACAGCAAACTTGCTGAAAACAAATTAAATTCTGGTGAAAAATGACTATAAGTATCAAAATAATGCATTGGCATCGTGTTTTGAGCTATTCTTAACGTTTCAAATGTCTAGCTACTCGGGAAGTTCGAAATCGATTGCAAGATTTGTACTGGACAAACAAACCAACAAACAAGAAAGCAAGCTAATAAAAACGAAGTAAGCCTTTTAACTGCTAAGTATAGCAATTAAAATAATAAAGATAACATATGAAATTGGCCTGTTTGGAGTACGTACATCTGTAAACTGGATCGGGCATACTGATAAGAATGATTGTGGAGACGNAATAAAAAATAGCGTAAATTATATTATGATATTTTACGTTAAGGATTTATATATATATTTAAAAAAAAATATATTTTGTTAGGAAATCTAAGTTTTATATTATTATTATAGACTAGTTCCGTTTCTATAAGATATTCCGTCTACTGCAGTATAATTAGAGACAATAGTAGATGCTTAACCTTATAGCCTTTTATTTCTTTTTATAAAAATATTTTTGTTAAATGTATTCTATTTTTTTCTTAGAGTTTTTTTTATACTAGTTATATTTTTACTGCATCCTAACTCTATACTATTATAGTAGAATAAGTAAGTAGATATTATGTATTTTAAGTAAAATAATTACCTTTTACTTTAAGTTACGTTTTTTAAAGTATATACTTTTTTGGTTAGAGGAGTTAGTTACTTGATAGAGTCTTTATTTTGAATGTTTGATAGAAATTTTATTTTGTTGGTTGTTATGGTCTTTATTTATTGTTTTGGAACAATCAAATACCAAAGATATGAATCGAATGGTTTATTCCGCTATATTCCCTTTCTTAAATCACTTTATACTTTTTCTAAACTAAAATCATTATTTCAAATTGTAACTAGAATTAGTTAAAATTTTTACAATAATTCTCATTCTTGCCTTATATTAAGGATAAGATTATATTTTAGAATCTATCCGCCCATGATACACTTTAGAATTGGGAACAACAAATTTGGGTTTGAATGGGTTCAAACCCAAATTTTTTATCCTTATCCACTTAATGTAAAATATCAGATCGGGTAATAATTAAAAGATCAACAATTCTATTAAGTTTTATGTTGTGCAACATTTGATTATAACATAACAATAGGCTAAGTTCTATATTAAGTCATCAAAATTATTAATAGGCCTTGAACTTTGTTATATGTTTTTTTTTAATATCATTACAACATAATACATTTATTTATCTAATCAATGTGGCTTTTATTTAAATTCTTATGATATATTTTTAAGCAGGTAATACTTATCAAGGTAATTCTATAGATTATCGCTACACATATATTTATATATATACTATATGCATGCACAGATAAACGATAGTAAAAGATTAGGCTCAGTAACTAACTAAATTAAATATTATATATTTGATTGAAATAAGAATGCAACAAACAATAATATATTTATAAATTTTTATCTATGTAATGTTTACTTCATGAAGGAGGAGAGTGTTTATCGCAGAAGCTTTTAAAATAGTTATTGTAAAAAAAGCCTACAGAATGAAAAACGGCTAGAAAGTTTGTCATCGCATCTTTGCATTTGGATTCCATGAATTCATTCATTTATAAATATTTTGTTATAAATAATTTGTTAGAAACACTATTTCACAAAAATAATTTCGAATCGTAAATAAAATTTATGGAAGTTTTTGTTTGGATAACTATGTGTATTTTTATTTTTATTTCAATTTTTCTGAGGACTGGCGAAAATATTTAGAGAAAAATAAAGATAGGTACCGTTTCGAGTATAGGTGGTATTGTGGTATGTGGAGTATGGTGGTATAACCACAATTAGGGACTACTTCATATTTTATAAAATAGATATTTTAAAGGCAGATTATCTTTTTATTTACACCAACATAAGAATGATTGTAATATACGTATTTGCCTCTTTTATATGTTAGGCCAAGGTAATTTAAACATGCAAATGTATTCACTTTAAGCAAGTTTGACAAATCCTTAGTAGAAACAACCAACTTAGTACCGCAATTAGTGAAGAGTCTACCTATATTCTAAGACATGACTAATAATATAATCTACTTGTTATACATGTGCTAACTATTGCACCTGTATAATTTTGTTCTGCTAGTTAATATGCATTTGTATAAAAGATGGGTTCAAAAAGTCACTCTTACTTAATAATTATTTATGCAAAAAGTTTTGTTGAGTACCTTGTTATCTTACGTTAAGCACTGGATTTCTCTTTTAAGTCTATGAATTGATTTTTAACTTTAAATGATACCGGTTAGCATTACACCTGTATTCAAAGAATCAAGGCGTCGGTAGCAGATGCCCTGAAGCTATAGGTTCTAGTCCTACTTTAGAAATGTTTTTATACGACTAAGCTATCTATATTATTAGGAAGAAGGTAAGACCATTGTTGGACGCCCTCATTATCGCGCTGTAGTTCCTCTAAGCTTTATAATCATATTAGAGTATTCCCTTTAATATGCATTCGTATGATAGCACCTTGAAGGAAAACATATTTGGCTTAGCACACCTTCCACTTTTTACCGAGCTCCCATATTTTCTACTTTGCCCCTTTCTTAATTTGAACAATCGACTTTTTTCCTTTTTATACATACCTTATAGTACACATAGATACGTGCGCACCTTTAAAACAAAAATACAACCATCCCTATTATTTCATTTTTTTTAGAAAAAAGAAAACACAATATTATCCCCTTCTCTTATTCTTTCCCTTATAAATTCATTTCGCCTTTATTATTTGATTACTTTGTATAGAAGGGAAGGGGTTGGAGAAAAAAAAAAAAAAATCCCAATGTTTTGGTAGGAGAAAAAAAAAACAAATAAAATATCGTAATTTAATTTTCTGTCATCGTGTATTTCCACTTAAAATTCTTATTAACTCCAGTATTTTTTAATATTTTTGTACCAACCCCCTTCCCCCATACCAAAAAAACTTTATACGAACAATTTCGATATGTACGGAAAAATTAGATTTTTTTTTTACCTGTTTTCCTCTGAAAAGAAAAACATTTTATTTTTGCATAACCAAATTTGGTTATTGGGAAAAAAATCATTCTTTATTTTGTTTTTAAATCTACTCTTATACACAGATTACATAGAACTGAATAATAAAAAAATTAATTAGTTATTTTTTCATCCATTTCAATTTTATAATCAATAGTGTTATACTTTTCGCTTTTACATAACATTGATATTTTTATATTTGAAAAAATTACAGGTGTTCAAATTTATAATTAGTGCTAATATAGTAGTGTTTAAAAACTAATTTATATTTTTTCCCACAATTACATAATTTATAAATATTATGAAAAAATGAGTCTATATTTAGGTTTCTTTATCCATTTTTTTTATAATAGATTTATTTATATAATGGTTAAATAATTATTATTGAATTATAAGACTGCAGTAAATTGCTCTTTATTTAATTTAAAATCGAAGTATAATTTTTAGCTAAATAGAGAGTTTTTAGCTCTAAATTAAACGATTAAATAGTATTAAATTTGGTTTATTTATTTTAAAAAAAACTTTAACAATTATATAAATCTGTGCCTCTATTTAACAAGTAATTGTTAAATAGAGATATGGAAAGACGCAGAAAAATTGATCCCCACTGCTGTTTAAAAACGACTTATTTAGGTGATAATGTTGCAATTAATATTACTTTACAAGTACATAACTTAACGTATTTAGGGATACCATACCCATACTGTCTCAACAAATTAAGAAAGTGTTTCTAGGAATAGATTAAATTAAATTTACGCAAAGATTCTTGAAAACTAACTGATAACTTCTTACTAAACTTTAGCTTCAGACCGTATTTAAAATGTCCAAAGCACTTTTCATAAAATTTAACTCCTACTGAGACCTACTTCTTTAATATGTTATACAGGGTGGCACAAAAGTATGGAAACCCCTGAATAACTAGTCAGAAATGCATTTTTTTGGTATAATAAAAAAAAAAAAATAATAATGACATTCTTTCTCTGTAACCCGTCAATTAATTGACAAGTATCATTTAGATTTAGATTCATACTGGAAACCAAAAAAACCAACCTATGTTTTAACAACCATCCTAACTTTTGCAACTTTATTTGAATTGTATAATTGATAAAAAAAAATGCATACTTTTAGCGTCAAATTATTCTCCAAAATTCTACAAGCATGAATACAACCAGTATTAGAAGAATATCGATCTATGGAACAGTCCGAATGAGCTCCGAAAAGTTTTGATAATTTACACGACAAGGAATATAATTTGCCTGTGTGCCTGGTTCATTAATTATAAGAAAGTTTTCAATGTCTTTAACATAAGTTAATTTTTAAATGTTTTTAAAGACATACTTTAAATAGATAAACTTAGAGTTTAAATTATTAAAGATGTTGGCTATCAAAGCGAAGATAGTACATATTTAGTATTAATAATGAATATTTTGGACCTAGTTTCAGCCAAAAAAGATTTAAAGCAAATGCGAGACGATGTCTTCTTATGAACATATTTTAAGCCAATTAAAATTGGAAAAATTTGGAGGGGGGTAAACGAAGAATCACTAACTCATCTCGGGTTTGCCGATGATGCTCTTTTTGCTACAACTCCGCAAGAATTTATACATATGTTATAACAGTTAAACGATGCCGTAAAAGAAGCAGAGTTTAAAATAAACCCCAGAACAAACAGAGCATATGACAAATAAGGAGTGTAGAACTTGGAAGAATGCTTGAGTAGGCAGAAAACTCCTAAAAAGGAAACAGGAAAGCAGAATATCCTTAGCATGCTGGGCCCTCAAAATTGTTTATTATTGCCTTCAAAATTTTTGAAGGCACCGAAATTAAAATGTGAATTTGATGCTTGGATAGTACCACGTTTACTCTACGGTGCGCTAACATGGTTTAAAACTAAAAAAAAAAGAAGAAAGGTTGAAAACAGTACAGTGCGCAATGGAGAAGTGTATGCTTGGAGTTATGAAGAGCGATAGCTAAAATTTATAAAACTAAATTACTAAAATTTAAATTTTAAAATTTACTACTAAAAATGTAAAATTTAATTCACAAAAAATTACTATTTAAAAAAAAAATATCATTTCAATATACGTTTTTTTATGATAGATAACGGAGGAAAATAATAGGTTTTTTACAGATGTTAAATATATACATACATATAGAATAAATAAAAATAAAATAGTAAAGATAATATTTAATTTAAAATAATTTGTTTCAATGTATAGAACCATATGTGTAATGTATTCTGGAACAAATAAAGGCTATATTAATGGAGATACTCAAGATTGCGCAGAAAATATTGGAATTGCGTAAAAATAAAATTTTAATGATTATGAAAAAACAGACAAACAAATTCCTTTAATTAAAACTGTTAAATTAAATTCAATTATGGAAATCCGACTAGTTAATAAAAGTTCTGATACAGTTATTCGTTGGTATAAATTCAATGTTAAAATAACTCAACTAACTATTTCAAGAAGTGACTCCTGACTAGAATTAAACTTAAATAAACTTGCCACTATGACTTAATGTAAAATACGTTGCAATTTCTAACAATATAACTATATTATTTGAATATTCAAATTGATCGTAATTCTCGGTTGTTTAGGGAAAGAAGGGAGGGGGAGATATGTATATATATTTTAAAGGTAAATTTTGATAATGACAGCACGAATATGTTTAACTAAGCGATGAACTTAGATTGTTGATTTAAACCCAGCAGGAGAGATGATAAATTTAACTCTGTAAATGTAATATTCATCGACTTAGGCTCTTGGAATAACTAAGTTTGCTCTTCCTTATTGATTACTTACTCCGAAGCCTCGCCTTTTCCATATACATTTTACCTCAAACTTTAATTATTTAAATATTTTGGGATGGTAAAAAAAGAAGAATTATCCTTTTAAAAAATATATTAAAAACTTAGGAATCGATACCTCTTGAAATTATAATATCAGAAACAATTTAATTACTATTTTATTCAATATTTTTTTCTGTAATAATAAAAACTCAATTAAAATGTATTCGTTAATTAATTTTGTTAAATTTAACAAAGTCTCTGTTGAGGCAGGCGAAGTCTTGAAATGGGTGAAATTGTTGTCGGAGTTATGAATAATTGAAATCTAATATCCTCTATGTACTTGGCTCTCTATATTCTCCAAGAGTAAGGGTAACAAAATCAGGAGATTGCATCTGCTAAGTTTGTATTATTAATATTCATTGAGATATTAAACATTCTACATTTGCTTGAGGTAATTTCAACAATCTTATCCCTCCTTTTAACCTTTCTCTACTATAAATAGGGATTTCTCCTTCTTACACATATATTCCATATTATATCACTTGATTCTCTCATTACTTTAACTTANCTACTAGATTCAGAGCTTCTAACTCTATTTCTAGTCTTGTATAGTTCCCGTTTCCGTTTACAGGCGCGCTGCCATCAGCTGTCATTCTACCGTCTTTATTTACCTTGTCAAGAATTGTTTCTTGTCTTTGTTTATTATATATATATATATGTGTGTGTGTGTGTGTGTGTGTACAATGTACATATTTAAATTTCAACGGTTCATATATTAGTTTTTTAATATTTAGTAGTTGATATTGATGTATGCAATGTATATTTTTATTAAAATAACAGTGGATAACCAAAATATTATTCACTGTGGGAATTAATAATATGTGTACTTGTAAAGTATAAGATGAATATTATTTACCGTTGTATATAGGGAATTATTCAATACGTAATGTTATTATATTTAATTTAATATACCGCATCTCTTCTTTTACTCATGTTAAAAAAATTTCTAGTATTTTTTAATATTTAAAAGAACTATATACACAACTGTATACATAGGTAGTTTGAGAATATAAGGTAATTTAATTGTGTTTTTTAATTTTATTTTAATTTGTTTCATTGATATTTTTTAGTTTTATTTCTTTTTGGAGCAGAATTTATTAAGTTGTAATTTTCTATTTATCATATTATATAAGTTACTATTAATTAAAAAACCAATTAAGTCGTTATATAGTTTGTGATTGTCTCTCCAATGGTATAATGCGAATGAGTTCAACATTCTCGTAAAACAAGCAAGTGCATCTATTGTAAATATGTATTGCAAGTACTCCTGCTTTCTTAGATCGACCAACTCCTGACTAGTGAAGAGTTAATTTGCTCTTTTGATTTCTTCGTTTGAAAGCTCTATTCACATTTATACAATTTCTAGGTACTCCTTTGTTTTATTGGATTGACAACCTCTATGATTGTGATTTTACCAGTTACTACTTTGAGTCATTAGATTGAAAACATCTTTGCTGGTCCTACTACTTCTTTGTTACTCCTTTACTAAGTTACTACTTACTTTTATTGTTTTACTTAGAGTTACTTATTTGTTTTATTGGATTGACAACCGCTATGATTCTAATAGTTACTACTTTGAGTCATTAGATTGAAAACCTCTTTGCTGGTCTTACTACTTCTTTGTTACTCCTTTACTTAGTTACTACTTACTTTTATTGTTTTACTTAGTTACTTATTTGTTTTATTGGATTGACAACCGCTATGACTATGACTCTAATAGTTACTACTTTGAGCATTGGATTGAAAACCTCAATGCTAGTACGATTTGTGTACCGGCTTCCTTACTTGAAACAATTTTATATTAGTGAAAACAGAAACCCTGGTTTGCCTAATTTGGCCACCTCTTTATTACTGTAAGTTACTCCATTGATTGTTTCTTTGCTAGTACAATTTGTTCTTCTACTTCTTAAGTTTGAAAATGTTTACTCTGCATCCTAAGTTCAATCATCTAAAAGCCTGTAAACGTCTTGATAATGTACAATTTTTAATAAAGTCTGAGTAAATAATAGTATGTAATTTATTTTAAAATATTTGCATAAGTCATACCGAAAAGAGATTGGATGTATTATTTCCTTACTATAGTTTTACTTTCTTTATGTAGGTGTATTCAGAAAGTGTTGCTAAACCTACTCATAATGTTACTTTCTTGCCGTAGGAATGATATGAATATATTAATAATTTTACGGTTAGTTGGCGTAGATATTTATATATTTTTAAACTGGTAAATCAAGTCAGGTATAAGTGATTAGACTTGCTCTTTGTTGGTGTTTTCTTCAGGGAATCCTTTTAAAGTCAATTTGATATTACATTTATTAGTGGTTTTTACCTCTCGGCTCTTCGCTGTATCTTGCTCAACCATAAAATCTCTCGGCTCGCTACTCACTAATATAAAAACTTTTTCAATACTTGCCCTCTCCTCCACTTCTTTCATTTTCTCACCAAATTATTGCTTCTTTTTATTCATTTTTTTAATTTTCCGTATGATTTTCAACCCCGCTTTTTTTTCACTGTTGCTTTTTTTAATATATAAATAAAAAGTAATTCAATCAGTTTCAAAGCATTATGCCTTGTATATTTAAGTATTAGGAACAGAAAAAAAAATCTTGAAATGAATGGGAAAAATCAAATAATAATTTCTTATATAGAAATGACTGAATATTGAGTAAATATATTTTGAGTTATAAGGGTAAATATAACAAAATTTGATTAAATTATATTTTCCATTCCTATTTATTTATTATCTGCCCTTATTTATTTATTTATTTTTTTTATTGAAACATATAATTATTATTATTATTTCTAGATGCGGATAGAGACTTGGCTGTTACATCGCTACTCCAGGTAAGTTAATTAAATTTATAACATTAACAAGACATTAGACATTTTTACAATTTTTTTCACTTTTATATTTGAATTATTTCCCATCCTATTCTCCGCCTACTAATAGTATTTATGTGTGGGAGATCATATTGTTAGCTATATTGGTAATTTCCAATAATTAATTTATTTGTTTTGTTTCGAATTATGCTCTGGGTATTTATCTGTTTTGCTGTCTGCTTCTTGCTTTTTTCGGGTTAATACTAATCCTTTTTTAGTAGTAATCCTATTTAAATTCCAGGTTTTTATCCTTTCATAGTATAACTACTAACTACCTTGGCACTTATTTATCGTATCTTTATTTATAATTATTTCTTCCGCAATAAGGACCATCCTTTTAGATGTGGTCTTCTCAGGAAGCATTGCTTTTTAAGTTCTTATTAATTGTTAATGTTTGATTAAAAGGGTGTTTCTTTTTTATTTCTTCTTGTTCACACCGTAACGTTGCTACTGCAGAAAATATTATAGAGGAAAAAAATTGACATTTACAAATGAGTGTTGTTCCATACAAATGATGGCGCTCCGTGTCCATAGCGGTCCGTTAGTCATCAGCGCCTATATTTAGTTATCCGGGGGGATAATCAGAGCTAAAAATTAATGAGGCGGAGCCCCGAACGAAGCGTTTCATTATTTGTCAATTACTGGCCGCGGAGGGGGTCCTGGGCTATTCCTATTTTATAACATAACACATTTTGTCTCAGGGAGTACGCGCAATCAGTGGACCAGGTGCGCCAAAGCAATTATTATTCTGGACAAAATTTTCTCTGCTCTAACGTCGTTTTATATAATTGATTACAATTAAAACCCAATTATCGGGAAGGTTTTTGCAGAGAGCTTTGCGGGGGTTGTACGTCAGGTAATTCAGTATAGCGGATGTAGGTACATAACACACCTGCAGTTATACACTCTCTTTGGGTTCGCATCACTATTAGCATGTAGCTGGACTGGGGAGGCGATTTGGTTAACACTTTATTTCGGTGTCTCTTTGTTCACAGTTCATTGTCCCACATTGTTAATCGTGGTAAAATGCTTTTGGTGGTACCTTCTATTTTGTTTTCAAAGGCCACCCTCATGTTTATGAACAACATTTATTTTTGAAACGTTCATTGCCTCTAAATTACATACCTTATTCAGTTACTTTTATTTTATTGCAGGAATTGATGTAGACGGTATCTGACTATATTCGAAATAAGAGGTTCTGTAGGAAACAATTAATGAGTGAAACGAAATTCTGTCGTTAGTAGATTGCTAATGAGCTCCCTGGGTATGACTCGTTATGGAAAGGTTAGAATTACTTAAAGCTTGGGCAGGCAACTGTTAATATTTCTTATTGACCGTTGGCTTAAAGCTTCTGGGTCTGTATCGTATCTTTAATATGTAGCCAGTATACGGTATGTATTCATTGCTAGATTAAAAGTCACTATAATAGATTCTACTTACTTTCATACTAGAATTTGGATATAAACTAGCAGCAAAATAATAAGCTTAAGACTCTTTCCACTATTTAAGATTGAGGGTTTAAAAGAAAGATGCATCTTATTCTATTGGGAGCCAATTAGGAAGGTAGTTGCTATGAATTGTATGTGTAAAATTTTGTTTCTTGCAATGATTATTATGGGTTCCCCACTATAGCTTCCCAAGTCCATTTTTATTAAGTTTGAGATTAAGATTAGTAGCTCAATAATACATAATTTAATTATTATTATGATCTTAAGTAGCATTTTTGTGATAGCTAAGTTTGAAATAGGAATTCAATACTTAATTATTTAGGAAGTATCTATACTAAAACTTGAATTTTAGTGGTTTGCCATGCACTTATGATCTATTATCTGGGTTGTTTTTCGTTTTTCTTTAGACTTTTTTTCAAAATTATGGTGTTTAATCTCAAAAGCTCTAAATATCAAAATAATAATAATTGTTGACCGTAAACTACAGAAAGTAAATAAATTAAAAGATTTATTCGACGATAACACTGAACATTGCCATGACGGCTTGTTGAGATTTTTAAACAAATTATCTACTGCTACGTAGCTCAGAAGTAGCTTTCGCTTATTTCTCTAAAAAAGATATAACTCTAATTGAAAGAGCTTATTTTTTTCCTTGTGGGATTAATTATTATGCTTCTTTTAATTGAAGTGTCCTCAGTGAAGAGCACATGGTCTCGTTTGTGTTTTCACTGCTCTAAAAATGAAGACTCTGCTTGGTAGCTCTTTCTATTTAACTTTTCTTCGCCAAAAAACATAAAAAGTTTGAAGAGGCCACGGTTTTCAAGTTTTTTTTTTTTTAGAACTTCAAATGTTATATCAATTAATATACATTTTTTTTAGTCAGCCTGGAGATAAAATAGTGAAATTTTGATTTTTTTTTTTTTTTTTTTTTTTTTTTTTTTTTTTTTTNTTTTTTTTTTTTTTTTTTTATCTTGAAAATTTTATTTGGTTATGAAAAGTTATCTTTATGGCTATTCGTAAAATGCGCATGTAAAAAAACAATACAAATATCCGTTTCGTTTTCCGTATGTATTCATACGAAAACGCATTATTCTATTAAGAAGCTGTGAAAACGTAAATATTTTTTAATTATCTTCCTCTTAAAGTCAAGTCATTCATTTTCATTTGTTCTTTCATAATATTTAAATGCGGTAGAATTATTGTTGTGTTTTACTCACGCGTTTTCGCTTTATATTAGCTAATTAAATAGCTTGAATAGGTGAAATTTCCACTCTGACGGAAATTATAATCACCGGATTGGTGTAATTGATGGTGAAACTAGACTAAGAGGAACTTATTACCAAGAAGCTTGTGAATTATTTCCAAAACCTTGATTATCCTCCGGACTCAAATGTCCTAACAAGTCAATTGTGTGTTTTTGGACATTTTAGCATTTTAGAAATGGGGCCGGTCGGAATTCGGGACAGTTGTTGCTTTTAGTCGGATGGCACTATTGGTCTGAGCAAATAATTTATCCTGGCGGGAGGTGAGCACGCCCCCACTCGCACGCCGCACCTGATTAATTCACCACTATTATGATTTAATTTCCATCAAATTAAGGTAAAATCCAAAAGCTCCGCCGATAATGAATTGTTTACGGAATAGTGTGTATGTATAAGTCTGGCTATTCCCAGTTGTACGAGAGGGAGGGATAATCAAGCATTCAGTTGAATTATAAGCGATGACGAAGTCCCGTGTTAAAATATATAGCTTATAGCCGGATCCCAAGCCCAGACCCGACAATGGAAAATTAATCCAAAAACTGCCATTTTGTGTTTGGCGCGTCCACAAACTTGGAACGTGTGATTATTAAATCAAAATATTGTTGAGATTCCCATATAGGTGTGGTACCGGCAAACCTTAACCAATTTACTTCATTACCCATATTAAGCTAGAAAACGCTTCAAAGTATGCAAAATGATAAGAATCTTGTTGTCAAAGGGTTTTGGGACAAATTTTACTGGAGAATATATTTTTTTTCCGAAATTTAAGCACGAAGCGTGTTGGGGTATTGGCACATCATAATTTTGGTATTGGTATGTCAGCGTAATTCATTCATCCCTATATACTTGGCAAACCTATATTTCGCTAGATCGTATAGAATAGATCATTAATATGTTTTCAATAACAAAATAAAAATACTGTTTTCACTTTAGCTCGTGAATCGCTGATTAAATAATGGTAATAGTTATACATATAGATATTCAATTTTTGTCTCACTTCTAATATAAATATAACTTGGTGTTCTTTTTATTGAAATAAATATGGTGACAGTTATGGTGGATAACTCCACCAGATGGTGTTAACCCTTATACTTATAAGATATTTACTCCCATCTAACGATTTCTGCCATGACAGATCGAGTTTAATTTGAAATGACTAATGAAATCAAGATGGAAGCCCCCTCCCCCCTTATTCCCTCCTGCAAGATATAGATTTTTGAAGAGGTATCTAAGAGGAAAAGAGAGGGTGAGAATGTATCCGTCAAGTAATGGCGACGACGAGACGTACGAAATCGAAAATCATTCACCGTTCGTTTAACAGGATTTAACTATGTTTCAATTGAGGGGATTCTTCAGATTCACTTTAGTCCAAAGAGTTTATCCGGTCTGCCAGGGTCGGAACCCAAATGTAATTTCTATCCTATCAAACCGACTGGTGAGGGTTGGAGGAGGGATACAAGTGGGAGTCCTAAACTACTGCCTCGGTCCTTTCTATACATTTCCTGATTAGGGGACCATCCTGACAGTGTCCTTACCAGCCTCCAGGACTATTTGAACAGCAGGTCCTTTTTCTCCACCCTTATGGCGTCATATGTATTTGAACATTCATTTAATTCAGATACTAAGGGAGACCAGGAGACTAATTTTCCTCTTTCCGACTATCTTCAAAATTGATTTCCAATTAATTTAAAGTTAATAGCAGTGAGGTATTCAAATGCTCTTTAATTATCTCTTCTCTTATCCCCATACAAGAATTGTGAATATAAGATTATTTGAATCAATAATATAAGCTTTTAAATTGGTCTTACTTTTCTGAAATACATGGCAGCTACTGACATGCTAGTTACTCGCCACTGGCATAATTCTTTACTACTATATATGTATTTCCGCCTTTAGTTAGAATAGTCAATTCCTTATTACTATATCTTAAAATTGTTAGCACTTATCTAATCTCACCCTTTACAGGGATTTCGAAGCAGCTTACATCTAATATTATACCCTCCTTATAATCTTAAATCAGAGGAAGTTAAAATTAAATACTCTGTGGTGGATATTAGTTGGTACATATATTATTGGCAGTTACATATTAATTGAGCTTATATTAAAAGCATTGTGTAACTAGAAACAGCAATTTATTTCAAGTACTTCCTGCCTAAAAATTTATCTCTACTCACTTTTTTCGCTGCTCAAAAAATTATACCCCTACTTCACAGATATTGGTTTTATTTATTCATCCTTGAACTTGGATAACGTGAGATTATATTTTCAATCGAACCCCATTTTTCATCAGGATCGTACCTAATATATTTTTTCTTCCTCTTATTTTTCCCCTACCTTTCGCACTGAGAGAAAAAAAAGAACGTTAATTTTTGACACGACTCACTCACCAGAGAGACTACATATAGAAAGGACTTCTTTTTGAAAAAAATGACTGGTAGTCATTAATCTTTAAATAAACCAGGGATGCATTGATCAAAGTTCGATTGGCTTGAAGTATACGTACCTTTGAGCCTCTCTTGAGTTTTTCCAGAATTTTTTACAGAATTATTATTCGGAATGTGACGTCGCAGGAGCGTTTAATCATATATTCCCACTCTTATGTAAAACCAATGCCGACTCAAAAGTTTCCCCAATATTTATTCTTTGCATATTCCAATATTTTTTTCCTTTCATTTTTTTAGACGTATACATGAAATTCCAGTAATCAAGATCTCTCGCAAAATGGATAACTTGTAAAAAAAGCGAACCAAAGAGGGATTTTTTTTTAGATTTTTCTCCCCCCTTGAAATTAATTTTAATCGACATAGTCAGTGAGTAGGGGCTTTCATCTCTTAAATTTTTGAAAAAAATGTGACATATGCTCGGAACTTCCTCATCAATATACAGGCTTGACTTTTACTATACTCTGCATACATACATACATATACATTTAATCAAACACTCATATACTCGAGTATTTATGTATGTATATATATTGTATATTTGTATATAACCACACTCTAGAAACAGTTGATACTTAAGTATTCCATGGGGATTTTTTTTTAAAAATGTGAGCACTCTTGTGTGAGACACAGTATTGTTTAAGTTGTATCCGTTGATGGTACTTTTTAAAATGCTAAAGTCTACTTTGAACTATCCTGAAGGTCTGATATTCTCAATACACATAAAAAAACTTCTGATAAAGTATTTTTTGCCAATAAACGAAAAATATAAATATATCCATAAGAGCATAATTATAAAAAAGTCAATAAAAAACAAAAAGTTTTTTTTTTTTTTTTTTTTTTGGTCGAAGAATGTTCAGGAATTGTTTCAGATTTCTTTGTACTTTTCATAAGCAGGGGGGGAGGGGACACTTTTCACACCAACTTTAAACTCGCCTACGCTCGCCCTATCAAAGCGAATTTCCAAAAAATTATATATTTTTGTAAGCTCGACGTACCCATTCATATGATACCCCACACCGTCTCCAAAACACCCCAATTATTTTAAAATGTGTGAATAGGTACTATACAATACACATATATGCCAAATTTCAAAGTGATCGATGAAAGGTGTAGCCATAAGAGCAGGCTACAGAGGGACGGACAGACAGACTCACGCAGGAAAATAATATGGGTCCTTGGTTTTGCCTACGGACACTAACAGAGGCGTATCCAGGGGGGGGCACAGGGGGCACGTGCCCCCCCAAGACGGCCCAGACCCAATACTTAGAGTAAAAAAAAAGAAAAAAATAACTTCATATTTTTTTAATCACTTTATATTTAATTTCACCTCAGAAATGCATAAAACCGCTGTTTTGAGAGGTCATATTATCAAAAT
>KZ651430.1:501372-519921 GCA_001010745.2 Gerris buenoi | reverse complement strand
TATATTCTTAATCTACGAACAAAACTCTATAAAAAAAACATTGATAGCATGTGCCACCTTTACTGGTACCTTTTCACAAATTTTACAGAAAAAAACGCATTTTTACCACTAAAACCCCAATTTTTTCATATAAAGCTACTCCTTAGGCATTGCTATCACATATATTCTTGATCTACATACAAAAATGAACAAAAAAAAAATCATAGTGTGCATTTGCCACCCCAGGTGGTACCAATTACCTTTATTTTCGGGTTTGGCTCATGGACTATAAAGAGAAAGTATTGTGATGGCACGAAAATTCGATTTTGATGGATTTACACGTTTTGACATATAACATTTCTATATAGCTAGGTTATATAACATTTCTATAGTTAGGTTTGAGGGAACAATTAGTTCCCTGACATGGTCAGGGTGTTAATAACCTTAGCCGTCAATCACCCATTAATAAAACAATAACAATACACGTTTTGAGGTACCCTGAGTCCAAAAAAGTGGTTTTTAAAAAATGCCTGTCCGTCGTCTGTCGGTGCAGACGCCTGGAGCCTAAAAAGCTTTGCTATTTTGAGAAAATAGCTTTAAACGCGGATGGAGAGAGCCCGGGTTCGATTCCCCGCCCAGGAGAAGTTATCTTTATGATAATTTTTAATGAAATGTTTAATAATAATTAAATGTACATACAAAACTAATTATGATATGAACTCTTATATGAGAAAGTTTGTCTGAGTTGCCCCTGACCGATTTTTTTTTTTTTTTTTTTTTCAATTTTTAATTTTAAGGTATCAAATGAAAGCAACTGAATAGTAAATTACAAATATATATAGCTTATTATGACTACTGTTACCGCCAAAATTTTACTAAAAAAAATCCATCCATTAGGGCTAGGGGCTAGCCCTAAAATTAGAAATAATCAATGGTCAAGCGATGATAATGTGGGGCTGGATTTATGAATTTTTAAAAATTGCAAATTTTATGTGCGCAATTTTTGTTTTTTTAAATTTTTGAGATGGGTAACAAATGAAAGCCACTAAAGTTTAGATTACGAATATACATAGCTGAATTTACAGATTTTTGTATTGACGATTTAGTGGTATTAAATAGCAGAATGCCAGGAGACTAACTCGGTGAATATACATTTGTAAGAGGCCAGGGAAGTTCAGTTAACGACATTGCCTGCATCAGCGTAGACCTAATTAACCTGGTATGTGATATGAAAGTCGGCCAGTGGTGTAGCTAGAGTCCCCCCCCCCTGGAAAATTAAGTCAATAATGATAAATTTAGTCGATGTCAGGTTACCCAGATGAGAAACATGAATCTGCGCTGCGCAGGCAAATTGTTCAGGTTCAGAAAATTAAAATTTATACCCACAGACGAAATTAGCAATTCTAGGCAAAACCAGAAACCCCCCCCCCCCCCCTCCCTACGCTCGCTGATGTGCTCCACGGGACAGGACCAATATCTGGCAACCCTAGCTAGTAGATATCTTCTTTGATCAACACTCAATTTTATACTTGCCGCTCTTAAGAATCAAGCAGCTCTAACATACACGTGCATTGCATGCCGTGCCAAAAACATATGAAACGTGACAGTGTGTGGAGGTCTTCATGTAAAGCACAGCCTGCAATGCATGGCAGTATGACAATCAAGGCGAGTTTGGTTTTTGGCATGCCATGACATCCAGCCCCATTACAATTCGCTAATATCAAGATATTCTTGCTTGTATTTTTTGACATTGAGTAATATATCCGTTTTTCTTATAGAAATAAAATATTACAGTATGAACACCAACTTCTAGCACGTCATAGAGCAAACTGCATTTACAGTGTGGCGTACGACATGCCAAAATAAGAAATGGCACAGCGTGCAATGCACGTGTAGTGTATGGGCCACTTAAGAAAATTAATTCTGTGAAAAATAACAAAAATTTTAGAGCAGGAGGTAGATGTTAGGCCTCGACCTAACCAAAGAAGTACACAATATACAGTAAAAAGTATGTTAACGGATGTAGTTACCTTTACACCTAAATTCCATGTTTGAAGAGGAGTCACTGTTTTATAAAACTTGAGGAGTCAACTGTTTTATAAAACTTACATGTTTCGTTTTCTTCCACACCCCAAACAATCACTCTTCTTTCTTTTAACAATATAATTTTCCCTTCTCCTGTCTTAAGGTAGTCAGATTTATGAAAGTAAAAACAGGGACACATAGTCGGACCCCCCCCCCACCCAAAAAAAGGGTGTAATTAATCACAATAAATAAAAATCCTCCGTGTCCAAGTAACAACTGTTTAATGTTATGTAAGCAAAGCATTTTGTAACCTATTGGTTACAAAATGCTTACTTCTATTCAGTGCGAAAGTTAGAGTAGTTTAAAGATGATGGTTGCAAAAATGTTGGATAGACCACGACAAAACCAAAAAATATTCCTTGATGGTTTATTTTCATCAATGAGTTTTGCTCTAAGCTAGACATCTTAGAAAGAGGAGGGTCCTGTAAAAAAATGATTATTTATCATGCCTAATAATAAAATAGAGTCAGTTTTGCATGAAATAAATAGCCTCTAAACTGCCATATGCAGGGTATTTATTCTTGATAATTGAATGAATTATGTGTAATGCAATCCTGATTATTTTCTATGAAGCATTTGAAAATGAAAATATTTAGGAATTTCATTTAATCGCTTGGCCTACGCCTACATGATTATTGGAAACAGCCACTGATTCCTAGCAGAGCTCTCTGATTCGATGGGCAAGGTAAGGTCAGTCAAATATTTGGTTATACCTTGTGTATTTTTAGGTAAAATAATTAATTGTATAAATAATAAAAAGTAAGATGAATCTGGTGGATAGACAGAGTTTTCATTCAAAGTAATTTACTAGCAACTAAAAGACCAGCCGGATAAAAATAATTCTACTGTCCAACACCACAATATTCTATTGAGATTTCTCAGACATGTTCCATACTAGACACTATAAATGGTCATGAAAAGTAAACATTCATTTTGCCTGTCCTATATACACAGTGCCAGTGCAATAAATGTGAAAACTGATACACCAAAGTACAGGGGATTAAATAAATAACAATAATAAAGAAGTTATATACATATTTGATATAATTGTATTGAAATAACAAAAAAAAAACTTTTTTTTAAATAAAAAAATCATTTATAAAATTGATGTCAAAATAATAATAATAAAAAACACTTCCCAGCAGGTAAGATGAAAATTGATCAATGTATATATAACACGCATTAAAACAAAAGTATATAACTATTTATTTTAACAATTCATTTTATTTTTTTTTTTGAATTTATGGTAATCTTTGTTAATAAAATTAGTTCATGGTTTTAAGGTCTTTATGATTTAACTATGATATTGAAGTAATTTATATATATTTTTTCAAAAAAATATGTTAATTGATTTAAACAAAAGAAAAAAATCTACATCTTATTATTACGAATATAGGCAAAAACATAACTAATGGTTCTCTACACTAATAAATAAATAAATATTTAATAAACTTTCATTTAAAAGTGGGGGAGAGGAGGGTCAAAATCACTTCTATATAGAATAGTAATAAGAATACTATTCAATCAAAAAAACAATTCTTTCCTTTAGAACAATGGTGCTCTAGAAATAAATATTCCTATAATTGAAATTACTTAAATTACAATATTAAGTTTTAAATAATGTAATATTGTTAGGTAGTTAGTGGGAAAAATATTATAAGTTAATCATCATATTGAATGCCCATGCTGATGAGAGCATTTTTCGCACATGTTTTCTTTGAATCCTTCTTGTTGGGTCCTGGAAAATACAGAAAAAAGATTGTTTTAAATAGATAAGTTCAAATAATGCATATTATATTGTAATATAAAATAATTTTCTAATCTAATTGATTTTTTTATATAATATATTATAAATATGAAATAATTGCATAGGTGTAAATGTTTGGAATCTTGAGGTCAATTCAAGGGATGAAAACTTAAACAGATGTATCAGTTTATAAGCTGTCTCCGAAAAACAATTGAACTTCAATAAAGTTATTTACATGTTGAATAACAAAGGCTGTTTTAACCCTTTAGCTGCTGGGCAAGAAGGTTCTACAGCTCTAAGGGATAAAACGAAAAACAACAGGGGTGTCCCATGTCCATATAAAACAATCAGTACTTTGAGAACAAGAGTGGGTGGGTTATTTACTTTTATCTCAGCCACTGATAATAACCACTTGTTCTTCTTTACCTCAGCAATGATAAATGACTCCAGGGATCCAAAAGATTTTACGAACCAAGTATTTAGATTTAGATAGACAAACTGATCAATGCAATTAAAACCTTTATATTTTAATAACGACTCAATCATAAATTTTTCATTTCTTAATAAGCTCATTCATTTCTGAACATTACAAGAATTAAACTTTGCCTTATTTCTATTTTACTACTATTTTCAAAGGCATTTTATTCAAAATGTAAGAATATTTATCCCAGATGATATAAAATACACCACAGTTGGACTAATTAACCAATTAATAGAGGCTTTATGTTTAGAGTAACTCTGAAGCATTTAAAATTTTTTTCGTTAAGTTATTATATGATGCAATATTTTAATATTTCAAACACACTTCAACCTTTTTACCATTCCTAAGGATAAATATTAAGGATTTTTTCTTGAACTGTTTACATTTTTTTTACCTATTTCAACATTTTTACAAATAAAAGAGTAGTTAATTTACAAGATGCTCATGTTTCTCCAAAAACCATTTTACTTATCCTGCAAGAAATCCTTCAAAAATAGCCCTGCATAAGTTTAAGTGATAAAATTTAATGCTTTAAAATCGCACCTAGAAATGATAAAATTAACACCCAGATAAAATTATTCCAATTTATAATTAATAGCTTTGAATAATACTCATATTATACTAACCAACTCCAGTAAATGTCTGGCCATCAAAAGTAACGGTAAAAGTGAATACCATGTTGGGTGGATTTCCTTCCCTAGTCTCCAAGTACTGAGCTTGAGGTCTTAACTGATTCAACAATTGAACAGGGTGTCTTTGGTTTGCATCAGGTGGCATCTTCTTCATGGGCATCATGGTATGGTTGGCTGGAGGAGAGGGTTGCTGGGAAAAAGTATTATGTTTACTATAAATTTTGGTTAGTAAAATTTTGCCAAATGATAGAGGAAATAATTAATTTATTTAGAATTATAATACTGACAAAAAAAATTAAGCATACCTGTTGAATTTTATTAGCGGTGGGAAGTGTGTATCCCTGCGCTTGCCATTCAGAGAAGAGTTTGAACAGAGCATAGCTAGCAAGGGAACCCCATGGTACATCATCTTCCTCTGGAGGTTTCCTGGACTTGCCCTCGGCTGACTCACCATTAGCACCAACATTTGAATCAGTCTCGGTTGTGTCCATCTCTTGAGTAATCTCAACTTCTGAAAAAAACAAATAAATATATTTTTCACATATAATATGTATATGAGAATGTTTATAGAATATGTGTAAGTATGTACATTGCTATTAAACACTCTATAAAATAAATTGAATACTAATTGTTGACTTATAAGCTATTATGGGTCATTCAAAGACAAATAGTTTTCAGTGCAATAACTACATTTAAATGATCATATATTGCGCTAAGCCAGTTTATAGGAAGAAATAACCATGAGAGAGGTTCTAACCCAAGGTAAGAAGCTATTTAAGAATAGTAAAACCTCTATTAACTGTCAAGCTCGGAACCGATGCCTTAACAGGGAATCAAAAATTAAAAACATTCAAGAAAAAAGAGTCACATTTTGGACTAGGGACACAAAAACTTTATTAAACCAGAGTTAAAAATATCTTGGTTTATCCTGGCACTTTTTGAGCTCAATAATTGACAGGTAGTGCCTTCATGTTCACCCAGAGGGTGGGTTAGGGTAGTGGGGGAAATTGTAGAGTTGAAGAAGAGGGGTACGCTCAGCAGGTGTGTGAATCAGGAGACATATAATCTAGGTTCTACTGTAACTTCAGTTAAGTGTAACTTTATAAAGTGTGATTTTTTATTAACTGTTTAAATATTAAAGGAAAATTACCATAATCTATTGAGAGCAAGGACTAATTCCTTTGCGAGAAATAATATTGTTAAAAAGTTATAATTAAAGAGTAATAGTGTCTTTTTTTTACCTGATAAATAAGTTAAAATATAAAAATAATTGAGAGTTAGCATTTACCAGGTTTCACATTTCCTTGTGCCATCTTTTCAAACAGGGCAGCTTTGAGTGCATTTTCACAAGCGGTTTGTTTTGCCTGAGCTTTAGAGAGTCCTTGTCCTTTAAATTGTTTGCCATCAATCTAAAAGAAGTAATAATAATAATAAAAACATTTCTAATAGAGAAATGAAACCAGGATAAAAGAAATTTAAGATAGATATAAACAATACATTTACAGTCGGACCTCCATATATCGAACTTGATGGTTCCAGAAAAAAAAAAAAAAAAAAATTGTTACATAGAAATTTTGTTATGTAGAATTTTACTTAATGATGGACTTATGTACTTATTCATGCATAAGAGTTGTAAGAATAACAACCACAAACTTATTTATTTTGATAAAAATTAGTATAATTACATTCATTTATCCATATACGACATGTAATAAAAATAACCTAGGCAACAAAAATACAATAATGTAAAATATAACTAACAGCAGTTCACAGATTCCAACGCAAAAGCAATTATTGTTTAAAAAAAAAATTTATCTAATATATCCTTAAACTAGTTGGTGTACTGACAATTCTTCAAAGAAGACTTTCACAATTGAAATTCAATGTCAGGAGCTTTATACAGGTCTGAAACGAATTCTAAACTGAACTAGAGATTTCTCTAAACACAGCTTGTAATGATGATTCTGATTCCACTTAAACTAATGGAGGTAGAACACGAAAAACTATTGGAGGGCTAGAGCAAGAAAAACCTAAAAATGGTTCTAAGAAAATATAAGAAAGCAAAAAATACACTGGGAATATTACAGAAAGTAGAAGAGTATTCACAGAAAGTTTGTCAATCAGATCTTAGTCCTTTTTTTCTAAGAATTTTGTAGAGAAATTATTTTCATTCTATAGAAACACTTTTACATAGAGAATCCATGGGACATAAAAAACATTTGTTTTATAGAGATTTTCGCTGTACGGAAGTTCCTTATAAACAGGTCCGACTTTATTTCTAATAGTAAAAGCAACATTTTCTTAAGAAGGTAAGGATAAAATAAATATAATTGAATACTTACATCAATTACAACTGTGTAGGATGCCTGGCCAGTGTTAGTATTTTCTTCATTGGTAGTACACGAGAGACCAGGATGTAGTTCGTGCAGAACCATCATAGCATTCTTAGGTGCAAGAAGATTGCGTAGTTTAGCATTAAGACGCTTCTTCTTCACCTTCTTGGGCAGTTTCTGGAATGCTGAGGGAAAGAAAAAGTAAGGTTTATATTAGTAACTAGAATAAAGAATAAGATGAACCGTTATAATTTAAAACAATACTTTAAACATGTATTTAATTAAAAATATTGAACCTAATAACTTTACTTGAATAATAACACAATATCAACATACAGCATTCTGACGTCCACATCACAAAATGGCTATAACTTAATCAATTTACTATAATACCCTGGCTTATGCAAATTCAGAGTTAGATAGCACCTGAGTTCTAATGCTTATTATACATTACTTTAATCGAGTAATGCCATTATTTTTTTCATTTTCGGGCAGAACTACCTTTAGTGCACTTACGTTTTTATCCCTTAGTTTTATTTTGTTTCCTTAAAAATTACTTAGTATGAATGTTCATATTCAATTATTTTATAACATTTACCAATCAAATTTATTACTTACATCCCCCTTATTTTCCTTATTAACAATGACCCAGCCAAGAATTCCTCTAAGAACATTCCTCGATTTATGGTGTAGTTCATAGTCCCACCCATTTCGTAAGTCTGGGGTATTACTGTACTGTAATAATTTTTTGTTACTTGGATTTGATAATAAATAAACCAAGTAGTACTACCAACTACCAGGAACATCTTCAATTTACAATGCTAAACATTCCTGGAGATACTTCTAGCAGTGTAAGGGAAAGGTTGAACTTAATATCAAACAGAATGTGGTCCTCCCTTAAGCAATTAGTGTAAATTGTGAAATTGGGAAAAGGACTCAAAACACAGTTCTACACACCAACCAAATATGTTAGTTTAAATAATTAAATTCCTTCACTTTACTAATTAAAAAAGCACTTAGTCTCTTCATATCTAAAATTAAAATACGGTAAATCATTCAAATATATATATTTTTTTAATTTAATACAATAATTTTACATTTTACATGTTAAAAAGTTGTTGCAAATGTTAAAATGTTGTGTGCATGTTGAAGTTAATAAATAAAGTTTCGGTCTAAAAATCAACCAAAATTTTTAAAAAATTATTAAATGGTATTTCAAATAAATCTATATATATAAAGATGAAAGTCTGTGGATATGTGGGTGGGTACGTGGGTATGTCCTTTATACAAATCTACAGTTTTATTCCGATCATGATGAAAATTTGCACACTTGACCTTCAAAGCAAGGGGAAGGTCACTGTCTACATGGTTTTTTGAAATTTCATTTCTGGTACCCAGGGGTACGGGGTACAAGTAATGAATACGGGGTCAAAGTAATAAATACCCTTCATGATGCATATCGTTGAAAAGCTCTTTGAGAGTACATTAATTGTTGTTATGTATAGTTTTGTCATATTTTCATTTAGGAGGGGGGTTTTAAGTTTTTAAGTTTTAATTTTTAAGTAATGAATAGGGGGTCAAAGTAATAAATACCCTTCATGATGCATATCGTTGGAAAACTCTTTGAGAGTACTATAATTGTTGATCTGTATAGTTTTGTCACATTTTCATTCAGGAGGGGGGTAAAGTGGAAAAATATAACTACATAATATATCTAAGTAAAAAAGAAGAGTATCTATATGAGAGTATGCCTTTTATACAAATCTACAGTTTTATCCTAATTTGATGAATATTTTCACTCTTTTCCTTCAAAACAAAATCAAGGTCACTGGCTCCATGAGAGTACGAAAATAAAATTTTGGTACACAGAGGTACAGGGTACAAATGTCAAAGTAATGGATACCCTTCATGATGCATATCGTAGAAAAGCTCTTTAAGAATTAAGTAATTGTTTGTAAAGTAACATTTTTTTCAGATTTTTATTTAGGAGGGGGCAAAGTGGAAAATACAGGAAAAATATTTCTATACTAAGAAAAAAATACTTCTGTAAGTAAAAAGAGGTGTCTTTTGTTTTGTGTGGCTTCCTTATATAAATCTTTAGTTTTAACCTTCAAGGCAAGAGGAAGGTCACTGTCCACATTAGTTTTCGAAATTTTAATTTTGGTATCCAGGGGTACGGGGTACAAATGTCAAAGTAATGACAACCCTTCATTATCCGTATCATTGAAAAGCTCTTTAAGAAGATTTTTGTGATATTTTTATTTAGGAGGGGAGTAACATGGAAAAGTAAGGTTTGTGACATAATTCCCTCAACGCATAACCATATTTTATACTTATTTATTTTACAATGTTCTGACACTTTTGTAATATACATTTAGGTATCTACTTCTTTATTGATATTTTAGTCACTTAGGTCTTAATTTTTGTATGCAACCCGGGCTGCGCCGGGTACTTCAGCTAGTAAATTATAATTTTGAGATTCCTTGTAACCACAAAAACATTGACACTTTCAAATTGTTTAATAGTCAAACATCGATATACCTACACCAGATATTTCTTATCAATAAATATTATAACTGCAATGATTAAAAAAATAACATGTTGTGTGACCCAAGAAACATCAATATTATATGGATGGCAAAAATGTATTCACAATAATAAAAAGTGCTTCATTAGTCAGATCCTTTTACTTTAAGCCAATCGATAGGAGAAAAATTATCATTAAAAGATTATTTTCCAGGGTGAATGGCTAGAATAGTCAGAAATGCATTCAAAATTAAAAAATAATATTATAAAATGCATGCTTTTGCAGTTTAACTAAAACCATATTAAGCATAATCTTCAGTTAAAAATGAATGAGGGCTTTTAATAAAAAAAATAACTTGACTGTAAAAAGACCTAATAAGGTTTGTGAAAGGAGAGACGTAGAAACAGATGTAACATTGATGATAGGTGTAACATGTATGATAGGTAACAAATTGAACATAAACTGAACATAATATTAACCCACTCACTGCTGATGCTAGTTATAGTCAGAATGAGAAAATAGTGCCACCAATATTGATGCTAGCATGAGAAAATTGGGCCTCCAACACTGATGCCGGCATGAAATTTTACAATGTTTTGAGTGGAACTAATAGTGTCAGGGATATTTTAAGATACTACTAGCAGTTCCAAGTGATTTTTAAGTATTATTATGTTAGTCACATGGTCCCTACCTAACACTTTTATTTTTTTTTTTTAATATAATTCCTAAAGAAATACGTAGCTCTAGAGGTCAATCTCCTTCATAGGTTCTGCTACTAATATATTCATTTTTTCCCCCTTCAAAATATCAACCCAACCTTAAATGTACTTTTTCGATCCACCTGAAAAAGATTAGTACTTTGTAATTTTAGATTAGACGTCTATTATAAAAACATATTAATAAATTGTCATGAGGAAGGAAAATGAGAGATTTAGAACAAAAGTGGTGAAGGTGTAAAAACAAATCCGCACTGAGGGACTTTTTTGTGCAGAATGGTCCTGCACCCATGGGTACTGTTCCACTCAGCTAAAGGGTTAACTCTTAGTTTTGGCTAACTGAGAATGAAGATCAACAAATTCACCCTCAATAAGACCCCCCTGTTTAAATTAATTATTTTGATTTGATTGGTAAAAGTCCTAAGCTTTGTAAATTAAGAATTTATTTTTTCAGAGCTTTCTCATAAGAAGCATGAAGAAGAAGTGATTTATTACAGGCAGAAAAGAAAAGGTCTTAAGGCCTAAGACCAAAAAGCAACAAATTTAAAAGATACAAGGAAACAACTACTCTACTTACTGTAGAAAAGGTACAGTTTGTTTGCTTTTAAACTTATTCTAGTTTAAATTAAAAATCTCAATTTTCAAATATGATCAGTTTTAATCAGTGGAGTTAAATGAACCACTTTTGATTAAATTAGGCATACATACTCACAAAAAAACGTACCACAATGTTAAATCAAGGAATTAATTTTAGCCATACAAGTTGTTTCCCAGGGAAAAAACTAGTTCCTAAGAAGCTTCAAAAAGTAAGAGGTTCCCCCAAGAAGACATTATTTAGGACTGTTAAAGGTTTAAGAAACCTATATTCTTTAAAACAGAGTAGCAGTAGTAATTTAATCTTTTTAATGTAATACTTAATTTTAAATATTATAAAAGTTAAAAAATTAAATGAAAAAAAAAAAAAAAAAAAAAAAAAAAACATACTCCTCTTCTTCCATGGTTTGTCAGCAGATTTATCGTCAGTGTCCTGGACCATAGGAGTTTCAGTTAATGATGCATCAGCTTGTGCCTTGGATCCTGTCTGTGGTGTAGTGGTTGTTGCGGTGGTAGTGGCAGCAGAGGGAGCCGAGCTGTCAGCTTGAAATCCATCTCTCTTCATCTGCTGAGTTTCATACTCTTGTTTGACAGCTGTAGCTTGCTAACACGCACAGAATGCTAAAGCACTTGTTTCATAACGGTGAGATTACACCAGCCTTGTCAAACCAGCCTAGTGGACCTACGCTTGCCCCTCTTCTTATAATACTGACCATCCACAACTTGGCTTTTCCACAATAAATCATAACATGAACTACAAAGCAGTCTGATGAACTCATAAAACATGGTTTGTAGAAAAATTATAAAAACTAATAGCTGAAATTATTAAAAGTATAAAAACCCCAATAACTTCATTCTCTTTGACAATTACTTATGATAAAACATCACAATTAAAATAATACAAGCATCATTGTATTGAGGTAAGGCCTAGTTGTGGAATGGCCATACTTTCAATGTGAGGAGGCGAGGGAGGACAAATATAACTATCAGTTTAGGCTGGAGTGATACTCCTCCGCAATACTGGCTTAGCTCTGGCTTCACAGCCACTGGTCCAACAAAAAGACAAACTCTATCAGTACGGCTAACTCCCTTAGTGGCTTTACACTTTCTAATATAATCTTCACCAGAAAATGCCAGTTCTTTTACATCTTTAAAAACTTAAAGTAACAAAAAGTGACTGATAGCTTCATATCCTAAAACACTCATCTTTTCTTCAAGACTTCATACGCATATCAATTCAAGAGGGTTAATGAAAGATATTGATGATTGAACTTAACAAATTAACCTTCGAGCACTCGTGTAGGCGGCATTTACACCGCCTTTTTGAAATAATCGCCATCTTATCATATGTGTTAATCATAATTTTGCCGGACCTTTAGGTATTCCTCAGTTGTTTATTTTGACACAAAATTTCGGTATTATCTTTTACCCCGGAGATATATGACCTTATCTAGGCAGTGTCAAAGAAGACATAATCACGGTCAGATAATTTTTCGGTGTTTTTGCCGCCTTGCGAGTATTCATGTTACATTTTATAATTTTTTTTTACATTAAAAAAAATTGTAAGTATAAGTATGTGATTCATGTTGTTTTAACCCATTAATTAATTAATTATTGTAATTTTAATTAATAATTTATGCTACTTCATACCCTATTTATTTATATTTATTATATTACTAATAATTTGAATTGTAATACCTATAAGTATTGGAATTATTATTATTATCATTATAATTATGACTATAGAGGTTAATAAAATGTAACACAACAATATTGTCACCACAATTTTTAATAATATATAGNTTTTTTTTTTTTTTTTTTTTTTTTTTTTTTTTTTTTTTTTTTTTTTTAATTGTTTAACATATAATAATTTTAATTTTGATCATAATACGTAAGAAATCATTAAACGTTTTAATTCATATAAATAATAAAAATAATTTTTAATTAATGTCAAAAATGTCGTCAGTTTATTTATTAAAAAAATATTTTAGATGTTTTAATTAACTTTTGATTAATTTATCCCTCAATAGCAATGCAGAAGAGTATAAAAATATTTTAAAAAAATTATGGCAGTGTAAATGCCGCCACGCGAGTGTTCTTGTATGTACAAAAGGCGCGAGCGCTCGAAGATTAATATCTTTGAGGAATTATATTAAATAATAACTTTACATTTATCTTAATTCACTTGCTTAATAAATTACTAACTGAATTAAGAGACCGGGATCACTCATCAGAGTGTATTGTTTACATAAAAACTTATGTGTAACTTATGAATACAGTATGAATATTTTGATGTGCCTCAAAATATATTTGAAACTTCCCATAATAAAAAACTTAACAAAGAGGGATATATATTATTAACTTAGGCAGATCAACGATTAAAAATATACGGAATAGCCTAAACTGAGTGGAAATATAAGATTGCTATGGATGAATTGTTGAAAAAAAAAAAGAGTTGACCAAGGAAAAGATGATACAGGAATTGAAAAAACACTTAGGATTTTTTTTTTCAGGTCTAATGATAATGGGAGAATGTGCAGAGCGGGAAAAATAGGTATATTGAGCGAGGCCAAAGCCCACCAGGGACCGTACTGTTGACAAGTAGGAGCATATAGACACTGGGTAAATTCGGATTGTATGTGCCCCCCCCCCCCCCCCTTTGAGGTAAGGTGATAATATCCCGCATATTAAATTAAAAACCTCAATTTTGTGTACCCTTGAGTTTTCAATAGCCGCTCAGCACCGCTTTGGGGTGCTCTGCTCATTTCCTGAAGAAAACCAACCCTCCTGTATATAAACCAGGTAGAGGTCTAACACGAAGAAATTTCGAGGGCACGTACAATCCGAATTAGCCTAGACACTGAAATATGGCATAGTAAGTAAGTGATGGTTACAAAATAATAACGAGTAAATTAAAAATAAGTGGCAGTAAAGTGTTTATGAAATAGTTTAATAAGTGTTATTTCAGGTAATATATATATACAAATATCTAAGTTGAATAAGCATCTAAATTGACCTTATTCACACACAAATTCAACTTAGGTTGCAAAATTTCTATCTAAAGGGTCTAAGCATAAAGGGACATCACTCCCAACCGTTGTGAATCAATATATGCCGGAATAAGAACAAAAATTGCTAACTCGGGAAACAAACCGTGAGATATTGGACGCAATTTCACTAAATTATGCAAATAGAAACTAATTTCTTTCGACATAAAAGTTAAGATAAAACCAATTTTGGTAAATATTCTTAATAATTCGTAAGAGATCACAACTGAAAATTAAACAACTAGACATTGTAAGCACTTTATCGATTTTCCGCCTATGGGGAACTATGCTTGAACTTACCACAAATCCTGTAGAAATAGAAAACGAGGTATCTACCTTAATGTAATCTATACTTATCGAAACAATTCTTTCATATTAACCTGTGATCGTTGGCTGAAAGGGGTCTGCGGAGTCGAGTTCTGGTTGTTAGAGTTAGGTTGATAGCCTGCCTGGGTGGTGTAAGCCGGGCTATAACTATCAGCGGTACTCCTGGTTCCATAACGCCCTAGAATTTTAATATTGTTAATATAATTTTAACAAAACAGTAAACTAAAAAAATAACGATGAATGCAATGATAAATAACTAAAAAAAGCAGTGAACAACGATAGTCTAATTCTTATAGGTTATCAAAAATATAACTTTGCTCCTACACACACTTAATATTTGTATTATTATTGTACTTATTACCTCTAGTATTTCGATACGACATGATGAATGGTGGTCAGAAAGTGATCAAGTAAAATTTAACCACAAAAAAATACAGAAACCAAAGCCGACAACTACCCGGACGGGAGAGATAGAAAGCCAAGCCAAGATGGAGGACGACGACAGCGGTGCGGAGAAGCAGACCAGAAAGAGACAGAATTCAACAATTCGAGTGAAGGCAGGAGGGGGGAGAGGATGAGGGGAAAAAGTAAAAGCGCGTGGGGCTTGGGCGGCGTCAATACAGTTTTGTTTGTTGAAGAGAGAGAGTTTTTGGTGGTAAGCCTTGCGCGAAAACGTGAAATTATCCTCCTTGAAGGAAAAGAAAATTATGCTTCTATATTTTTCTCTCTATCCTATTTTAATTTAATTTTAATGTTAATTAATGTTTAAACATTACAATTTTAAGTATAAGATTTTTTTTTAGCCTACGATATTTTGGGATACTACTATCATTACAAACAAATATTCACGCATTTTCAATGACGCATCAATCACGCATCACGCATTCTATGAATTTGGTTAGAACCATAATTAATCAGAGAAATAATTAAAAGAAAATCTTATAAAAATAGGTTGAAAATAAAGTGTGACGTATAGCTTCCTTAATTGTGCTCAATATCCAGGACATGTAATCATATGTTTTACTTGTGCCACCCAACCATTATTAATATAATTTATTTATTCCCTCCTTTTTTTTAAACTCACAATCGTTTTTTCTTTCACGAATAATAGGACCAATTAAGCATTATTTAAGTAGCTCAGACGGTAGAAATAAATTATATGGGAATTTCATCTGTAAGCTACTTTTAACAAACCATCCAATGTTTTTAAAAATTGATGTTAAATAAAATATAATATGTTCGTGCGCACGAGCAAAATGGGCACCAACAATATATGGCGTGACCAACTATCCAAATTTGATTAAAATCGGTCGGGTAGTTTAGATATGGTGGTTTGCAAAAACATTGAACGACAGACTGACTAGAGACCAAAAAATGTTTCCCAATGTCTGAAACAGACTGCTGGACAGGAATTTTTGAAATCAGAGACGAAGGTAATTTCGCTTTACAGAATCATCACATGCTTCCGCCACCTTTCGCCTAGCTCGAAAGCAAAATTATTCCTTTAACTTAAAAGGATAGGGAATAAAAAAATGTCAAAAATCAAGACTATTCTATGGTTGTCGAAAGAGATTTATAATTGGTAATTTGACCCTTATCAAAAATAAAATTATCGTTGTTTTAACATATACTGTAAATGTTTATTTTATTTTATTTTAACTTTGAATAAGTTTATATTTTTAGGGTTTCGATCCTTGCAGTCTTTTAACATTTTTAAATTCTAATTCTAATGCCCCTTTTCCATTTCCACAGTGGGCTCAAAAAAAATCGATACCTGCAACCGACTAAATTTTATTTACAAAATGATAATCTAATAATTTATTTAAAAGTATTATAAAAAATAAAATAATATTAAAACATAAATTTATTCATTTAAATAAAAACTAGGCCTTTTTAATTTTTTATACGATTAAACTGTTTTTTTAACACTGGCTATTTTAGTGCAAATGCAACTTTGCAATTTCATGAAACCAACTTCTAGGTAACACTGATAAGAAGGCAATAAGGTTATTTATATATTTTGAGGTTTCTTATAAGGAAAAAATTGTTAAAGAGAAAAAACGTGAACATTTTTTAATACTTTTTATACTATTGTGTCGATTATATTTATTTAATAATGAGCGTTTTGGCTACTGCGAGATTAATATGCTTACCAGGTATCAACAATTGAGATACATTTTTACAAATAACATTTTAATTAGTGTACTTTCTTAAACTATACCGGTCAGTTAAAGTACCCCTTACTAAGTTTTTCGTCCTTAGATATTTTAAACAAGTTTACTAATTGGAATTTAAGTACTTTGTTGACTAGATTGAGACTTAATATTTTATTAAGTTATTATTGTTCATGTTATGCAATTGCTAATGTGATTGGCTAGTGGTTAGTCTTTAGTCTACAATTCAACTGTGCAGTCCGTGCTATATATTTCAGAGAATATGTTATTTAATATACCGAGGTTTTGAAAACCACCCAAATTTATTTTGGACCCTTTAATGATCATTAAATACTGATATACCTATACTACATTTACAAATATTTCTACAGATATGGTTGGTTGGTATTGGTTGATAATGGTTGTTGATTACATTTCGAGTTTTTTTTTTTTTTACATTTAATTGGTGCTACATTTTTTTTTTTTTTTTTTAAACAGATTTAGAATGTTTCCAAGTGCGCTGCTTACTTACATTTACATACTAATCTTCACTCATTAAGTTAATCTAACATTGTATGGCCTTTGATAATTTAATATTTATATTAAATTTTAAATGTAAATTTAGTTGTTAAATAAGTTAATCATTTATACCTCACCTGTCACTGAAATGAAAGAATAACCTACACAAAAGAGTTTGCTACGGGCTGGAACACTGAATTATATATCTTAACATTATTTTTACCTTCGGCTAAGTCGGATTGTACGTGACCCAGAAATTTTTTTGAGTTTTACCTCTAACCTGGTTTATATACAGGAGGGTTGTTTTTCTTCAGAAAATGAGCGGAGCACCGCGAAGCAGTGCGGAGCGGCTATTGAAAATTCAAGGGTACACAAAATTAAGGTTTTTAATTTAATATACGGGATTTTATCACCAAACCTCAAAGTGGGGCACGTACAATCCGACTTTACCTTACTTTCTCGTATATTAATATATGTTCTCTATTTACTATTAGTATTGACTTTTGACAGTGTGGGAAAATTTAAAAATGTGGAGGGGAGCCAATGAGAGCACTGGATTTGGAATTCGAGTAAGTTTTGCCAATTAAAGTAAAAAGAGGGTATTTATTATGAGGAAATATTTTGCAAGCTCAAAATAAATATTATTTACATGTCTCATGAGTCCAAAAAGAGTGGTTTTTAAAATCTCATAATCTTGGTTGACTACTGACACTGACAGGCTATAGAGGGCGCCTAAATTACAAACGCCTATAATCTAAATTTTTAATTTAGATTTTCTATCTGGTCATTTACCATTTTATCATTATTGTAAAAAATAACGTGTATCCTAATAAAAATTAATATTGGTAATTTATGGTAGTGCTTCTTTTCTATTGTTAAAATTCGTATATACTCTTATATTCAATATGTTGTAATCACAATTAATTCAGCAATAATTCATAATGATCCTGATTTCTAGAACTGAATATATTAGCAATAATCAAAGTCAGGGTTGTAAGGGTATGGGGAGTTGTTTTAGTGATAAGGTAGATCTGGGCTCTTGTTACGTCAAACATCCAAGGAACAGCTCTCGATTTGTGAAAAGTTTAGAGGGGAGGGGCAACGCCGGCGCTACGCACAGGCGGAGCAGGCAGCCGCCTGTGGCGGCCAAATTTGGGGGGCGGCCGATGACGCCCTTAGTTAAAATATAAATTGAAAAAAAAAAAATCCATAGTAGCAAAAAGATAATAAAGTGCGTAACCCTTGTACTGAGTACGCAGTTAAAGATGGAACCCTAGTAATAACACCCTAGGCCCTAGACTCTAGACCAGGGGTTCACAAAGTTATTTTAACCAAGCCCCCTACAGTCAAGAAAAATCTTCCCACGCCCCCCCCCCTTACAAAATTTTATGAGATAATGAAAAAAATAA
>KZ651430.1:483496-501354 GCA_001010745.2 Gerris buenoi | reverse complement strand
CCCCCCCCCCCCTTACACAATTTTATGAGATAATGAAAAAAATAAAATAAACCATTATTATATGGGCTGAAAAATCTTTTTTGCACATAATATAAGTGCTTGATAAAGGTAAATACAATTGAAGTGCTTGCTGTGATATACTGGGGTACACTTTGTAATACTTAACCCATAAATATAATTTATCCATTTTATCAAAATCGACAGCGGAACCTTTTTATATTTCTAAAGCTTGTACTTGAAGTGTTTCGGGCAGGGAATCTATGAGGTCACTGAAAGGATCCATCGTTAATCTGTAAATGTTGTCATCACATGTGTTAGGAAAGTATCTGTTGAATTCGTCAGTGAGGTTCTCCAACTTGTTTCATATTTCGATTTTTATATAATCGCATAAGACGTTCGGACGGGCTATCTCGAGGTCCCACTCCCCCCCTTGACTTGTTCACGCCTCCCTTGGGGGGCGCGCCCCCCACTTTGTGAACCAATGCTCTAGACTCTAGACAATACCTTATCCTTATCAGTTGCTGCTTTGGTTAAGTAGCCGAGCTAATCGCATCGGGTTGATTCTAGGTTACACCGGTGTTATTTCTTTTTATTCCTAAAAAAAAACTATCGGCTGTCTTTGCAGTTATATGAGTACATATTATATTAATCTATGTATGTATTTTTCTTTCTCTCGTATAACCCTCCTTATCTTTCCCACTATACCTAATATCTTTTTTACTCTCTCATGTAAAAAATAGTATTGTGATGGCGCGAAACTTCGATTTTGATAGATTTACACGTTTTGGGGGACCTTTTTTGACCTGAGTCCAAAAAAGTGTTTTTTTTTAAAAAAATGTCTGTCTGTGCAGACGCCTGGAGCCTAAACTACTGATCCGAATTTAACGAAATTTGGCATACATGTTCAGAAAAATCATACCCCGAGGCGAAATCGAGAATTAATTTTAGCTCCAAATTTACGGGTGCTACCCCCTAAAAACTCTGAACAAACGTGAAAAAAAATTATTTCTCATAAACGGTTCCGACGATTTTATTAAAAAATTGTAAAATGCAGTCCTTAAATTCGAATCTAGTGTTATAAACCGTTTTCCCGGGAAAAATCTAGTTCCTGAGAAAATAGCTTAAAACGCTGACGGAGAGAGCCCAGGTTCCCCGCCCAGCAGTTATTTTCATGATAAATTTTGATGAAATGTTTAATTATAATAATGTACATACGAAACTAATCAATGTAATTCAATGGATTAAGTAATTTTGAACTCGAATATGAGTAAGTTTGTCTGAGTTGTCTCGGACCGATTTTTTATTTATTCACTTAGCTCTTTTATAGCTGTTATATTTTCTACCCTTATTAAACATTTTCATCAAAATTCAAAAATAACTCCTCGGCGAGGAATCGATCCTAGCCTCTCTCCGTCCGTGGTTAAAGGTGTTTTCTCAAGGAACTAGATTTACCCGGGAAAACGGCGCTTATATCGTTAGATTCGTATTTAAATGGACATTTTAGAATATTTTAATCAAAATCTTCGGAACCTTTTTAGAGAAATAATTTTTTTCCAGAGTTTTTGGGACCTAGCGGCTCTAAATTTGGTGCAAAAATTCATTTTAGGGCATGATTTTTCTGAGCATGTATGCCAAATTTTGTCAAAATTAGCCCAGTAGTATAGGCTCCAGGCGTCTGCACAGGTCATAGACAGACATTTTCAACGCTTGATAGCTGTTTTAGATAAATGTTTTCTTTTTTCAAGGCCTTTCCAAATATGTATCACAGTAAAGAGGTTCCAATTTGAAATTTCAAAGTTGAATCCAATATGGCGGCAACCAAAATGGCAGGAAAATGGGTACCCACCAAAAAAGGTAGTTTTTTATGCAAGATGAAGATAGCAACAAACCGCAGTTTGATATCTCAAATATTAACGGAGATATTAAGCCGTATCCGAAATTTTGGATCACCCTGTATACATATTGAGAGGAATAAAATTATTTATTTATTATTTAATGAGAAATTAAACGAACCCAACACAAAAATTTGAAACTTTCCATTTATTTTTTGTGTATACCTAAACACATAAATGTACAAAAGCCCAAAAAATCACACTTCATCCACTTAGTTTAGTTTATCCACGGTTAGTTGCAGTTTGAGTGATATATTCCCTTTAAGTATGTCCTTCAGTTCCTCATCTTCCTATTCTTCCGCTATCTGACTATAGTTGATAGGTGATGGTGTTGAAATGGCGTTAATTCTTGACGGAGTATCAGCAGCAAGATCCAGCGATATAATGCAAGTCTTTAGTGAACTGCGCAATAAAGTCGAGCTGTCTCAGTTGTCGGGGTGGGTATTTATCTGTTTTCTGTTGAAACAAAAACAGTCTGTCATTTAAATGAAGTCCTGAATTGTGTTGTAAGTCTTTCTTCGGAAAATTCATATCCTAAGAACTTAACTATAGTGTGCTAAAAAAAAAAACCCATTTAGATGCGTTTAGAGAGATATGAGATACTGATCTCTTGGAATCAGGTAAAAACTATTTGCTGTTATAGGTGTTCGGCTTATGATGCTGAGGTGAGAGAAGTTTTTAGTTTTTTTTTTTTGTATTATATGAACATGGTTGTAAACACTAATGTGCGTCTTTTCCAAACTTTGAGTGGTAGTAGTGGATTCCTGATGTTTGTTGGCTCAATTCTTTTTTCCTTCCCTGGTTAGAGATAGATCTTTTCCTTGAACAGCTGGAACATTGATACAATTTGTTTTAACCACATTCCTAGGTAGGTGTGAATCCACCTTTATAGTTTCGTTCCTTTGTCTGTCTGTCACTCTGTACGGTTCCAATAACTTCTGAATAAAAAAAGATATAAATATGAATCTTTGCAGTATTTAAGATCATTTTGATGCGCACACAGGAAGAATATATTTTTACATTTTTAGTAGTATTCATACTATGGAAGATTAAATTTTAATTTAAATCAATTTATAATTGTTTTTAACTACAGGAAACATACAGAGAAAAATAGACTCCAGCACCGGGATGGATGGCCAGCCAGGCACTGGAGTCTATTTTTCTCTGTATGTTTCCTGTAGTTAAAAATAATTATAATTTGATTTAAAGGAAAAATATAGCGAACTCAATATTATCAGCCGTTCAAATCCAAAATGGTGGATAATTCATGTCACGCAAATAAAAATTAGTTTTATAAAATTTTTAGTGGGGTATCAAATGAAAGGTATTGAAAAGTAGATTACAAAAATATATACCTCTTAGGTATAGTGTTTAATTTCGGCACCATTTTGTCAAAAAACATCGAAATTTTGTGTCACACGGACAGGGCTGATCACGGTCGGGTCAAGTCGGATCAAGATCCCTTTCTATGTTTTTATATAGAAGCATTCCCACCTTCGGCACGGTCCGATCAGGGTTGCTTGCCGAGCGATCTAGACCGGAGCTTGCCCTGTGCGTACCATGATCAGACCGACAGTGTGAGAGCCCTACCAACAGTCAACCCTCGGTTCCCCTCCTATCTACTGGTTTTTATTGCCATTCCCATAGTGTTTTTACTAAATGTATGAGAATATTATAATAATTAAGTAAATAAAGGGATCCAAATTTTCTCGGTAAAAACTCTAGAACAAATTTTTTTATGAATAAAATAGATTTAGAATGTAATGTTTCTTCTTTTTTTAAAAAAAAAAATGTATTGCATTTATTAATAAATTTTTGAATTGTGTATTTTTAAATTGTGTTTATTTGTTTATTTAGTATATATTTTAATTTTGATTGAATTATGTCGGACTTTTAAGGAGGAATTTTTAAATGTCTCAATTATTTATACATTTGTAAGTTTTTATATTTGTAGTTAACTATTATAATATTGTTGGTGTTAAATATATAAATATAGGTGTTAAATGTATGTTAAATACCTACTATCAAAACTTGTTTGTTTTCATATAGGTAAATATATATTTACTATGAAACGTTTCGACCCTTTTCTTTCTTTATAAGGTCATTTTCAATCATTTATCTTTTACTACAACTGAAACATACTAATAATAGGTATTATTTCGAAATTCCTTTGTTTTCTTATTATAACTTTTTTGTTGTGAATAATAACATTTGGGTTTTTCATCACAATTCCAACAAATATAAGAAAACAATCCTATTTTTATATAAATATTCAAAATAATTTAAAATTTTGTTCCCGAGCTTACCGAAGGTAACAGAAGCTATTTTTTAAAAACTTACAATCTGTGTATAAATAATTGAGACATTTAAAAATTCCTCCTTAAGAGTCCGACATAATTCAATCAAAATTTAAATATATACTTGTGGATACTTTATAATTTTCACATTTTTTAGTTACATTTTTATTTAGTGTATTTTTATATGTTGATTATTCCATTGTTTGTTTACAACTGTCAAAAATAAACATAGTTGATTGTCAGCTCTCAAACTGTTTAACATGCTTTTATTAGTTAACTTAAGAACACGCGTAATAGAGTACTAAAAAGAACCCAAAGTGGGGACCTTACGACGTTTAACATCAAACATGACAGAACAAAATAGAAGTGCGATCGCGACACCGGAAATTCCTCCACGATCAGAAATCGGCCGTGTTTCGATGAAGATACCTCCATTCTGGCGGAAGAACGTTCAGGTATGGTTTAGACAAGTCGAAGCGCAATTCTTTACTTGTCAAATAACAACAGAAACTACCAAATACTACCACGTCCTAGGTTCTCTAGATAGCGAAGTAGCGGAACTAGTAGAAGACTTAATTTCGAAACCTTTAAGTCAAACACCATACTCGGACTTGAAACAACGACTCATAGCAGAATTTCAAGAGACTGAAGGTCGTAAAATAAAAAAGTTTTTAAATGAAATGGAGTTAGGAGACAAGAAACCGTCCACTCTACTTCGAGAAATGCGCAGTTTGGCTGGAGATAAGGTTAGTGACGAATTTCTTAGAAGTATGTTTATAGACCGACTTCCAGCGCACGTAAGACCGGTGCTAGTGTGCAGCGATGCCTCGCTTGACAGCATTGCGACCATGGCAGACAAAATGACTGACATGTATGCAACAACATCTGTCAGTACAATTAGTTCTCGGGGAAATTCGACGGAACAAGTGAGTGAGTCGAAGCAAATAGCAGAAATACTTGAAGCTATTAAGGAGCTAAAAAACTATAGAAAAAACCAAAGTACAAAAAAAAGATCATTTCGAGTGCGTAGCAGATCTAGGAGCAAATCAAAATTCCCTACCTGTTTCTACCATTGGAAATTCGGTGAAGATGCTAGGAAGTGCGTTAAACCCTGTAACTTCAAAACAAAAACGGAAAACTAGAAGGCCGATCGCTGGAAGCGGCAGACGAGGTTGGCTCAGTAAACTCAAACCGCTTATTCATCACAGAAAAAGACAGTGGTAAGAGATATTTAATAGATTCCGGAGCTGATATAAGTGTAATACCTCCATTACCTAAAGACCGATACAATGAAACTAAAAGGCTATTGTATGCAGCAAATGGCACTACAATAAAAACGTATGGGGAGCGTATGCTCAGATTAAATTTAGGACTACGTCGGGAATTTTGCTGGCCATTTATTATTGCCAATGTCCAGACACCAATAATTGGCGCAGATTTCATACGTCATTTTAATTTATTAATAGATCTAAAGAATAAACGACTTATAGATTCTCTAACTTCTCTTTCGGCCATATGTTTTAAATCAAATTCCAAAACTAATTCAGTTCTCGTCATTTCTCCGCAACAAAAATACAGTAATATTTTAAAAGATTTTCCAAAATTACACCAAAAATCTCCCATTTACACACCTCGAAATTGTGATGTTAAGCATGTCATCGTTACTACGGGACCGCCGGTAACGGCAAAAGCACGCCGACTGGCACCTGACAAGCTGGCTATAGCAAAACTTGAATTTCAGACTATGANACACCAAGAATCTCCCATTTACACACCTCGAAATTGTGATGTTAAGCATGTCATCGTTACTACGGGACCGCCGGTAACGGCAAAAGCACGCCGACTGGCACCTGACAAGCTGGCTATAGCAAAACTTGAATTTCAGACTATGATAATAAATATGGGTACATGTCGTCCATCAAACAGCTGTTGGGCAAGTGCACTCCACCTTGTACCGAAGAAAGGAGGCTCGTGGAGACCTTGCGGCGACTACCGCGCACTCAACGCAGTCACACAACCCGACAAATACCCAATTCCTCACATTCAGGATTTTAACAGTCAACTGGCAGGAAAGAAAATATTTTCAAAAGTAGATCTTGTCAGAGCATACCATCATATAGCCGTAGCAAGTGAAGATATACCCAAAACAGCAGTCATAACACCTTTTGGACTTTTCGAATTCTTAAGATTACCATTTGGGCTCCGTAATTCGGCCCAATCCTTTCAACGTTTTATAGACTCCATACTGCGTGATTTCGTCTTTTGCTTCGCTTATATCGATGATATACTGATTGCATCCGAAAACGAAGCACAACACGAACAACACTTGAGAAGTTTATTTAAAAGGTTAGAAGAATTTCACGTTAACATCAACATAAATAAATGTGTATTTGGTGAAAAAGAAGTAAGCTTCCTAGGTTACTGGATATCCAAGAAAGGAATTGCACCTATGCCGGATAAAGTCGCTTTTATTATAATTTTTTTTATAGTTATACCAATTATAATTGGTGGATTTGGAAATTGATTTAGTTCCCTTAATAATTGGAGCCCCAGATATAGCTTTCCCACGAATAAATAATATAAGATTTTGATTATTACCACCCTCATTAACACTACTTCTTGTAGGAAGACTAGTTGACGCTGGAGCAGGAACAGGATGGACTGTTTACCCACCCCTATCGAGAAATATCGCACATAATGGAGCATCAGTAGATTTAACAATTTTTTCACTTCATCTAGCAGGTGTATCTTCTATTCTTGGAGCTGTAAACTTTATTTCAACTATTATTAATATACAAACAACAGGTATGACAAGAGAAAAAATTCCACTATTTGTATGATCTGTAGGAATTACAGCATTATTATTATTATTATCATTACCTGTTCTAGCAGGAGCAATTACTATACTTTTAACAGATCGAAATATTAATACATCATTTTTCGATCCAGCAGGAGGTGGAGATCCAGTACTTTATCAACATTTATTTTGATTTTTTGGACACCCAGAAGTACTGTGTTTGATTCCTTACACAACTTAGCCCACCCAGGTATAAAAGGCTCTGTCGACCTCATTGAATCGCGTTTCGTTTGGCTCGGACTAAGAAAAGATGTTCGAGAATGGGCGCAAGCATGCGTTGCATGTCAACGGGTAAAAGTCACTAGACACACAAAAAGCCCTGTTGGACACTACCAACCCTGTGAAAAACGATTTGAGCATATAAACATTGACATCGTTGGACCTCTAACACCATCAGAAGGTTATAGATATCTAGTCACATTTATCGACCTTTTTTCAAGATGGCCTGAAGCCACTCCAATAGTCGATATTGCAGCAGAGACAGTTGCAAAGGCTATAATAACAACCTGGATTTCAAGATTCGGCATTCCAAAGTATATAACTACAGACAGAGGCCGACAATTCGACTGTAAGTTATTCAAACATCTTANATCCTGCGTAAAAGGCGCCAAATTAATTTTAGCGTGTAATTATAGCACATTTCTTAGTCAAAGTTTGTTTGTTTAGATCACACAAGACACCAGACACCCCTCGTCAGACCAAAATTTGAAAATGTTTTCTTAATAATATTTAGCCTAAAATATGATTTGTATTGTTGGTTAGGTTAACGAAAATACAATCAGTTCGGTTACAGTTTTTTTAATTTTAATAATTTTACGATAGGTACCTGGTACATTGTACATAACCCATTCAAATCTTTTCGGAAAAAATAGTCGATTTCTGGTTACTGGCTACTTGGCTTTGTAAATTGATTCCTGATATCAAAGCAAAAGATTTTTCAGAAATGAGAAAATAATGTAATGGATATTTATTACACTAATAAAAACATCCATAACTAAATAAAAAATAAACAAACTAACACACTGCACACTGCACACTTGTCAACATATTTAAATTTACTTTACATTGGTTTTGTTCCTGCTTTTATTGCTGAAAACTCGTCTTGAAGGTTGACAAGAACCATCTTAGTGATAAGCCCCGTCGCCGCTTGTCTCCCCCGAGAGCTGGCGCCCCTAGGCACGTGCCTAAAGTGCCTAGTGGGAAATCCGGCACTGATGCCGAGGGTGATGTGTCTATCCGTCTGTCGTATTTTGGTTCATATCCTCCGTTCCATTCACACAAGAGAGTTGAAATTTAAAATACTGATATAATTTTTTGACAAACGTAGGATTTAACATAAAATTTTGAAATAATTCATGCTAATACCTTATGATACGGTGATGAAAATTTTCCGAGCCTGATGGAGAAATTATTTCTATCTGTTTGAATAGAACAAATCCCAATTAATATTCCCTTCATTGTTGTATCATTTAATGATTTAAATTGCTGTAGTATGGACTACCATTCATTTTAAGTTTCACAAATTATTCTACTGTTTAGAAGTAGATACTTATGTACTACCAAATATGATATTACAATCAATACACTATTCTTATATTCTAGGCGGCAGTTGCAGCTGCCTATATATTTGGACTTCCAGATATTTCCAGAATATCTGTAAAACCAACCAATATCGTGTATTCTCCAAATAATTTCGTTACTGGTGGTAGCATGGCAAGCGACGCTATATCTTATGTAAGTACAAAAATAATTAACTACTAACTACATTCTTAAGTTGTAGTGGGAGGAGGAGGAATAAATAGCAATGAGGAAGTGTGAATAATATAATTTGTTTTGTTGGCAGGCATGCATGAGAGCTTGTAAAGAGATTAAAGATCGTCTTGACATATTGAAAAAAAAGTTGAAACTTCCAGATGATATTTCCTGGTTATCCCTTGTTAATACTGCATTTAGTCAACTCGTCAACCTCAATGCAACCTTCATGTAATAACATTTCACATATTCTAAACACAGGACTAACTTTGGTTTTAATTAAATGTAGAGAATTGAACTTCCTACTCACTGTATGGAAATTTAAAGATTTCATCCTAGTCTCATTTTTACATTGCAAAGGAACAATTTGGTACTTATTTTATTACATAATTGAAAAGATTTGAGTGTAAAAAGTTATTTAAATAATTAAATCTTCTTAATAGACTAGTTAAAGTTAAAAAGCTATAACCACTATAGACGATGACTCCCAACAATGTCACTAGCTGTCAGCAAAAGCATGGTTGGCGGCCGGCGGCCGCGCCGTGGCGGCCAACTGAGCCTACGGCCAATGCTACTCAGAATAATTTTGTGGATACTTTATAATTTTCACATTTTTTAGTAATATTTTTATTTAGTGTATTTTTATATTTTGATTATTCCATTGTTTGCTTACAACTGTCAAAAATAAACATAGTTGATTGTCAGCTCTCAAACTGTTTAACACGCTTTTATTAGTTAACTTATAAACACGCATATTATAGTACTAAATAGTACCCAAAGTGGTGACCTTACGACGTTTAACTTCAAACATGACAGAACAAAATAGAAGTGCGATCGCGACACCGGAAATTCTTCCACGATCAGAAATCGGCCGTGTTTCGATGAAGATACCTCCATTCTGGCGGAAGAACGTTCAGGTATGGTTTAGACAAGTCGAAGCGCAATTTTTTACTTGTCAAATAACAACAGAAACTACCAAATACTACCACGTCCTAGGTTCTCTAGATAGCGAAGTAGCGGAACTAGTAGAAGACTTAATTTCGAAACCTTTAAGTCAAACACCATACTCGGACTTGAAACAACGACTCATAGCAGAATTTCAAGAGACTGAAGGTCGTAAAATAAAAAAGTTTTTAAATGAAATGGAGTTAGGAGACAAGAAACCGTCCACTCTACTTCGAGAAATGCGCAGTTTGGCTGGAGATAAGGTTAGTGACGAATTTCTTAGAAGTATGTTTATAGACCGACTTCCAGCGCACGTAAGACCGGTGCTAGTGTGCAGCGATGCCTCTCTTGACAGCATTGCGACCATGGCAGACAAAATGACTGACATGTATGCAACAACATCTGTCAGTACAATTAGTTCTCGGGGAAATTCGACGGAACAAGTGAGTAAGTCCAAGCAAATAGCTGAAATACTTGAAGCTATTAAGGAGCTAAAGAACGATACAAAAAAACAAAGCACGGAAAAAAGATCATTTCGACCGCGTAGCAGATTTAGGAGCAGATCAAAGTTCCCTACCTGTTTCTACCATTTGAAATTCGGCGAAGAAGCAAGGAAGTGTGTTAAACCCTGTAACTTCAAAACTAAATCGGAAAACTAGAAGGCCAATCGCTGGAAGCGGCAGACGAGGTTGGCTCAGTAAACTCAAACCGCTTATTCATCACAGAAAAAGACAGTGGTAAGAGATATTTAATAGATTCCGGAGCTGATATAAGTGTAATACCTCCATTACCTAAAGACCGATACAATGAAACCAAAAGGCTACTGTATGCAGCAAATGGTACTACTATAAAAACGTATGGGGAGCGTATGCTCAGATTAAATTTAGGACTACGTCGGGAATTTTGCTGGCCATTTGTTATTGCCAATGTCCAGACACCAATAATTGGCGCAGATTTCATACGTCATTTTAATTTATTAATAGATCTAAAGAATAAACGACTTATAGATTCTATAACTTCTCTTTCGGCCATATGTTTTAAATCAAATTCCAAAACTAATTCAGTTCTCGTCATTTCTCCGCAACAAAAATACAGTAATATTTTAAAAGATTTTCCAAAATTACACCAAGAATCTCCCATTTACACACCTCGAAATTGTGATGTTAAGCATGTCATCGTTACTACGGGACCACCAGTAACGGCAAAAGCACGCCGACTGGCACCTGACAAGCTGGCTATAGCAAAACTTGAATTTCAGACTATGATAAATATGGGTATATGTCGTCCATCTAACAGTTGTTGGGCAAGTGCACTCCACCTTGTACCGAAGAAAGGAGGCTCGTGGAGACCTTGCGGCGACTACCGCGCACTCAACGCAGTCACACAACCCGATAAGTACCCAATTCCTCATATTCAGGATTTTAACAGTCAACTGGCAGGAAAGACAATATTTTCAAAAGTAGATCTTGTCAGAGCATACCATCATATAGCCGTAGCAAGTGAAGATATACCAAAAACAGCAGTCATAACACCTTTTGGACTTTTCGAATTCTTAAGATTACCATTCGGGCTCCGTAATGCGGCCCAATCCTTTCAACGTTTTATAGACTCCATACTGCGAGATTTCGACTTTTGCTTCGCTTATATCGATGATATACTGATTGCATCCGAAAACGAAGCACAACACGATCAACACTTAAGAAGTTTATTTAAAAGGTTAGAAGAATTTCACGTTAACATCAACATAAATAATTGTGTATTTGGTGAAAAAGAAGTAAGCTTCCTATGTTACTGGATATCCGAGAAAGGAATTGCACCTATGCCGGATAAAGTCAAGGTAATAATGGAACACCCTCTACTAGAAACAGTCCATGACCTAAAATGTTTCTTAAGATTAATAAATATCTACCGGCGTTCATTGCCAAATGCCGCGAAATTACAAGCAGTTTTATTCGACATGACAAAGAACTGCAAGAAAAAAGACAGACGACAAATAAATTGGACAGAAGAAACTAAACTAGCATTTGACCAAATTAAGACATCCCTGGCTAATGCAACTTTACTAGCTCACCCATCACCAAACCTACCTCTAGTATTAATGACCGACGCATCCGACTTTGCAATAGGAGCAGCATTGCATCAAATTAATGAAAACAAATTAGAACCTTTAGCTTTTATGTCAACAAAACTGAGTACTACCCAAAGAAACTATAGCACGTACGACAGAGAGCTGTTAGCAATTTATACGGCGATTAAACATTTTCGACATATGCTAGAAGGACGAGCGTTTCCAATTTATACGGACCACAAACCACTAGTGTATGCTTTTAAGAGACGAAACGACAACGCCACACCTCGACAGCTACGACATCTAACATTTATAGGACAGTTTTCGACGGACATACGATACACACCAGGACAAGAGAACGTTGCCGCAGATGCATGTTCAAGAATAACTTCCATCACTATCCCAGGAAAGATATCGACAGATGACTTAGTGACAGCACAAGAAAACGACGCTGAACTGAAAAATCTAATGCAAGCTGAAAAATGTTCGCTTAAATTGGAAATAGTACACCTTCCAAGTGGAATGTAATTAGTTTGTGACAAATCAACCAACGTATCAAGACCATACATACCAACTGGATTGCGAAGAACTGTGTTTGATTCCTTACACAACTTAGCCCATCCAGGTATAAAAGGCTCCATCGACCTAATCGAATCGCGTTTCGTTTGGCTCGGACTAAGAAAAGATGTTCGAGAATGGGTGCAAGCATGCGTTGCATGCCAACGGGTAAAAGTCACTAGACACACTAAAAGCTCAGTTGGACACTACCAACCATGTGAAAAACGATTTGAGCACCTAAACATTGACATCGTTGGACCACTAACACCATCAGAAGGTTATAGATATCTTGTCACATTTATCGATCGTTTTTCAAGATGGCCTGAAGCCACTCCAATAGTCGATATTACAGCAGAGACAGTTGCAAAGGCTATACTTACAACCTGGATTTCAAGATTCGGCATTCCAAAGTATATAACTACAGACAGAGGCCGACAATTCGACTGTAAGTTATTCAAACATCTCACACTTAATCTTGGAATTCACCACATAATGACAACGGCATACCATCCAGCCGCAAATGGTAAAATCGAAAGATGGCACCGAAATTTGAAGTCAGCACTAAAAGCTCAGATGACTGACGATTGGGTAATCAAGTTACCACTAGTCATGTTGGGGCTAAGATCCTACGTAATTCCGGATTATGCGACAACTGCTGCTGAGTTAACCTACGGTGAAAACATCCGACTACCAGCAGATTTCTTACAGGAAATGCCCGAAGACAAAACAGACGTTCCAAACTTACTCTACCATCTAAGAGAAAAAGTAAAATCTCTGAGACCGGTTAAAGATAAACATCATGCAAAACACAACATTTTTATCCACCCAGAACTAAACAAATCAAAATATGTGTTTGTTCGATATGATGCTGTTCGAAAACCACTACAACCTAATTACAATGGACCGTTCAGGGTAGTTGACCGGAAAGAAAAATATTTTGAACTAGAAATGCCAGGAGGAAATCAAAAGATAACAGTCGATCGGTTAAAACCTGCTTTCTTATTAAAAGACTAAAAATATAATCTACAAGTACCCCAAATATTACCATCAATTAGTACGTTATCACTAGAGGGGGAGTATGTGGATACTTTATAATTTTCACATTTTTTAGTAATATTTTTATTTAGTGTATTTTTATATTTTGATTATTCCATTGTTTGTTTACAACTGTCAAAAATAAAAATAGTTGATTGTCAGCTCTCAAACTGTTTAACACGCTTTTATTAGTTAACTTAAGAACACGCATATTATAGTACTAAATAGTACCCAAAATTTTATTAAAATTTAAAAACATAAAAGGTGGAGATACACATGCCAGCTACAAACAACTACAAGCAACAAAAAACAGCTATTGAACAAAATCATGCAGCTACTTACACGAGGATATGTTAAATGGCATGCCTGTAGCTGGCAAACAAGCAGATAAAAACAATAAAAATCCTTGGTATGCCAGTTACAGGCAAATAACCTCTTTTGGCATGCAAGCTACTTCCCCAATTTGACGGCATGTGTATTTCCGCCTTAGTTGCAAAACAATAATAATGTGTAATCAAATTTAGAATAAGCAATCCAATAAATATAGTATTCGGGATAGGAGGAACGGTTCCATGTGTGGAACGAGTTACAACGTTTCGTTGTAGTGAAAAAGCAGTTGGGATTTGCTCAAGTCACATGAAATAAAGCAGAATATCAATTAAAGCAGAAATTCTCCCAGAAATAAAGCAGGAATTCTCCAATACCAGAGTTAGAAGTCTTAGAGATAAACTACCAACCTCTGAAAATATACTAAAACCAACTGAGATAAATGCCAATAAACAACGAATGATAAAAAGACAGAATACTCATGCTAGGTATTATTACCAAGACACTATAGCCTTAAAAAATATAACTAAAGGAGATAATGTATAAGTTTGTACCCTGGTAGCAAGTACTTCGACTGAGTCTTCCTATCACTTTTTACTATTATAAACATTGGTGTAATAATATACTAAATAAGGCGATCTTGTAAAGCGAGTTTGTCTGGTCTTTGATACGAGTGTGTGAGACAGCTTTTTCCGCGTTCGTTAAATTTTTGTCTTTTAAAAAACCTCTTCCTTTCCCGGATGATATAACTGGTGCCGAAACCTGGGAACCCAACAGTGTGGTTGAAGGTAATTTTCTCTCTCTCTCTATCTGATGATTGTGGATTTTAAGGAGCTTAACACAGAAAAGCATCCACTTCCGCGAAAAAATATTGTACAGGATGAATGGTGCCACGGTCTTCAGTGAAATAGACTTGAAAACAGGATACCACCAAATCAGGATGAGGGAACAGGACATCCATAAAACAGCGTTTAGTTTTGAACAGGGGCACTACAAGTTGGTAAGAATGCCTTTTTGGCCTTAAGAACTCTCCTGCCACGTTCCAGAGGCTTAGGGATGAGTTCCTGCCTGGACTCTGGACGAAAGATCCTGTCTGGACGAAGGATATTGTCAGGTTGCTATGCTAAAGGGCTATATGGAAGACAACTTAGTGTTTAGCACCGGCATGGATCGACAAGCAAGACACCTGCGGCAGCTCGGCAAGAGACTACGAGAATTCGGATTGAAGGCATCGCAAGAGAAGTCGAACTTATGTCTCAAGGAAGTCAGGTACATGGTTCACGTCATCTCGGGTACTGGAGTTCGCCCCAACCCGGAAAAGGTTGCAGCGATCCAGGAGTTAACTAGGCCGAAAGATTTGAAAGGAATTCGTCGGTTCTTGGGCATGGTTGGGTACTACCGGAGATTAATCCCGGATTTTAGACCTGCTGCGTAGCAGCAGTCAGAGGGAAGCTATCAGAAGAACAGTGAGGAAATGCGTGCCAACGTGAAAGCTTTTAAACGCGCCCTCTACGAAGCACCTATCCTAATGTACTCAGACTTGAATAAGTCGTCACAACGGATGCCAGTCAAGTGGTTATGGGGGCAGTGTTATCCCAAAAGGAAGATGGACAAGAAAAGCCCATAGTGTACGTGAGTGAGCAGTTTTTTTTTACTGGCAGAAGAGAGATACAGAGCTATAGAGAGAGAGGGAGCTGTTAGCTGTGGAACAAGCACTGGACCATCGAACAATTCAGGCCCTATGTGTTTGGGCGAAGATTCACAAACCGTTGTTAACCCCACACTCCCGGAGACATCCACCCGGATAAAGAAATGGAAGGAGAAGCTGGCTGCCAACGATTTTAAGGTAGGTCACGTGAAGGGCACTGGAAATGTATTTGCCGACTGTCTGGCACTTCCAACGGAGGTAGCCACCGGTGAACTTCAGGCTGACATCAGCGAGGAGTACGCACAACAGTTGTGAGCTTCTTGCTAGGATAAGAGACTGGACGGGGACGTCAATTAGTGGGAGGATTTCACCAATATGGACCAATACTGACAGCTATGGTGCGCCGTGAACCACAGACTAGACGGGAGGATTGGATAAAGTTCCTAAACGAAATGTTACACCGGGGAAAAGAGTACGCAGTTTACTCGGACATGGACTGGCTCGACGATCTAGAACGAGCCTGGAAGGAAGGAAAGCTGAATGAGGGGATTCACATAGTGATCTATAGTAAAAGAGTGACGACCATCGAGGATCCAAGGGAAAAGAAGGATCATTGAGAACTACTATTTAGGCAAGACGAATCACCGAGGTACCGTGAGACTTAAGCGAGGCTAGAACTCTAACTCCCTATTTAAGCTATTTAAATGATTTACGATTATATACTGTTACTGTATATTACTTAAGCTATTTTTTAAAAAACTAATAATGTTCAAGTAATTGGTTTACAATGAAAGTAGATTATTCATATTGATTAATAATATGATTATAGTTGAACCGCCACTTAAATTGAAAGATTATTTCTTGAATTTTCTTTCAGGTTTCAGCCTGGAACAGAGGGAGATCCTTCAGTAGGTTTATTAAGACAATATGCAGTCTCTGGAGTGGGCGCTTCCCTCGTAGAAGTTGATATACTCACCGGCCAGCACATTGTCAGTATAATATTTTGATTTATTATATTTGTGCAAATAAATCTATAGTAGTCCAGTAAAAATAGGATTTAACCTCTTAAAAAATACTGGTGAAATTTTTTTTTTGCAAATACCTTTATTTTAGCACTAGAAATAACGTCCAGAAAGTCCATTTCAAAATGTTACGCTAAGCGAATTATTCAAGGTCAAAGGTAAAAAAAATCAGTTTTTTGCGAATATCTCGGTTTCTATTGGTTGTACGCTAATTTTAGTTATTAGAAAAATTGTTAATCAGAAAATTTCCAATAAAAATAGTTCTTTAACATTTTTCTTTTAGCTCAACTGTTTTTGAGTTACAAGGGCTCAAAATTAGGTAATAAAAAATAAAGTTGGATAAGGGGGCTAATGTACACTTTTATTAGGATTTTCTGGCCTAAAGCCACAATCTATTTATTTTTCCATAGATTTGTGACTCCCCCTTCCAAATTTTTCATTCCTTCATTTACCCCCAACTCCTAGACTCCCCCCCTCCAAAAAAGCTCCCAAAAAGGCCCCCCAAAGTTATTTGCAAAAAATGAAAAAATTTCAGTTGTTGCTATATACCTCGTAAACTATGCGTTTTTCGATGTTAATTTTGTATACTAGTTTTCAGTGCAATAAATTGACAACAATTTAAGTCCACCGGCAACTCTGTACGTCCAATTGTTACCAAGATGTGGCACTTTAAAAATTGATTATTTAAAAAAAAAAAATAAAAAGAATTTTTATGTTTTCTTTCGTTTCGGGGTGAATATCGGCGTAAAACCATTAATCTACGAGAAAAGTCGTAAGGAATGAATTGTAGTAAAGATAATTGGCTTCATTCTATGCCCAACTACAACTATGTACGTATTATAGTTACCGAGATATGACCCTGCGAAAATTGCCAATATTTCCCAAAAAATGAAAAAATTAAGTATTGTTCTCGTTTAGGGGCGAATATCGGCATAAAACCTCTACTCTACAAGAAAAGTAATAAGCAATTAAGTTGTAGTAAATTTAATTGGCACTTATTCAAGCACAAAATGAAGCCTGTAGACAAAATAGTTCTCTTGCAGTTGTAAAAAAAACAAAAAATGGGAATTGGTTTTTTTAAAGAGATAAACCTAAACCACTCCAGTCCAGTCAAATTAGGATATAACTTAGCAAAAAATCCCAAAAACATGACATTACTCCAATTGTGGTTATGTACGCATTTGTTTTTCATTATATTTCAAATAAAAATGGTCCTTTTTTGAGTTACAAGCTCTCAAAATTAGGTGATAAAAAATAAAGTAGGATTAGGGGGTAAAAGAACTCTTTTACAAGGGATTTCTTGACCTTAAGCCAAACATTCTATTTATTATTCCATAGATTTTTACACCCCCTTCCAAATTTTAAATTGGAAATTTAATGAAGAACAAATTTGTTAATAACCATAATTCACCTAATGTCAATACTTTTCGAGATATTTGGTAAAAAGCTAAAAAAAA
>KZ651430.1:431948-450169 GCA_001010745.2 Gerris buenoi | reverse complement strand
CCACCACTACCCCCCCTCCAGGCCTTCCACCACCCCCTCTTTCCCTCTCCAGGTCTACCACCACCATCTCGACCCCATACCTACTGTAGTTCATTAAACTTATCTAATATATTGGAGATCTCAAATGTGTAGATCATTGAATTAGCTATAGATATGCACTTGTAAGAAGATATCTCTCTATATCTTGATTTCTCCTGCTCCTTCTCTATCTAATTTTTTCTAATCATAAATAGTCGCATCAATATTTATATGCTTAATGTTGTGCAGTATATTGCTCTTCCTCCTTGAATGTCCATGTTGGTTTTTTACGTGACTGCAGCAAATTGATAAATAATTAGTACCAATAATAAAAAAATAAAAACAGTGTGCATGAAAGATATTAAACTTCATCTAATCGAGAAAAATAAATTATGTCTCTGTAGCGAAAGAGAGAAAATTTTGGGTATTCATCAACAAGTCTTATGGACCAGTCTCTTTTTCTTTTGACATCCCGAGGATGGTAGAAAGTTTGCATTTAGTTAAATGCATATTTTTTAAATATTTTTTCAGACTGGAACAATTGCTGGTAATTTATCAATTAAATACAAGCTACTGCATCAAGCCAATGGTGTGAAAACGACGTTCCAATCTGATATCTTTCTCTTGCTTGAAACCATCAATGCTACAATTACTACTGGTAAAATCTAATAAAAACAATAACTTTAATTTTGCGTTTATTTATTCCTACATATTATATAAAATAAAAATAATCTGACTAAGTCAACTCAATTTCGACTATAAAATTGTAAAGGAGGGCCCAGGATGTACCAGCTTTGTCTAATTTCCTACAGTCTATCCCAAACGAGAGTTAGTGCGTTGACAGCCCGGGAAATAGTGACACTCAGATTGGCCAACCTCTCTGAGGGAAAAACATTTTATCTTTGCCTAGTTGTCCTGACCTTTTGTCCGGGAAAATCTCGAGCTCTCATTGGCTCCCCACCCCCCGCTGTTTTTCTGCATTGTTAACGCACTAACTCTCGTTTGGGACAGACTGTAAGAACCTTAATTTAATTAAAAATTTACCTAGATCTTTATTTAATACACTTTATTTTATAGTGGAGTCGAGCTACATAACCAACACTTATTCACCAGCAGAGTATCTCACTCAACCTTCTATGCAGAAGAAACTGATAACGAAAGTGTCGCTACCACCATTAGACAGTAAACTTTATAAAATTCACACGTATAAGGTAATCTATCTGCTAACATTGCAAAGAAACAATGAAATAATAAATAAATAATCGATCCGTGACAACTCAAACAAACTTTCTCATGTGCGAGTTCATAATTACTTAGCCCAGTGTTTTCCATTTATTAGTTTTCCTAATTTGGTGGGTGGGTGGGGCTCTCTCAGTCCGCTTTTTTAACTGTTTTCTGAGGAACTAGATTTTCCCCGCGAAAACGGCTTTTATTGTTAGATTCGTAAAACCCACTCAAATGGTCTTAAAAACACCCAAATCGGATAATTCCGTTAACAGCAAAAATATATTTTGCTAATTAGTGCGCCACATTGCTTACTCGCATTCTATCACGAACTTAATTGGTGTTATGCTTTTAAAGTCCATTATAGTTAAATTTATTTTATTGTTCCTCCCTTTTTATAAATCTGTCAAAAATTGTCTTGTTTATTTACACGAAATGTGCGCAGGTGGCTGAAATTGATCGTTGGCTATTATGGGCTACTTTCAACAAACCATCTAATTTTTAAAAAAATCAGATTTTGTATATCTTTTGAAGATATGGGTGTAAATAAATGTATGTTTAAGAGATGTGGAAGAGGAAAAAATAAGTGCAGAATCTTGAAACTTATATGAAATAATTATGACCTACAATGCAAAGTTCAATAAAATCGGACGAGTTTAAAGATTAAATGTTGGTTCGCAAAAATTGACCGACAGACAGACACGGGGCCATAAAGGTTCCTTGATGTCTGAAAAGAATTTCTGTATTGGATTTTTGAAACTAAAGACATAAAACATTTTCGTTCTTTAGAACGATTGCATAGTTACCGTTACCTTCGGTAAGCTCGGAAGCAAGAAAAATATTTAATAAATTATCTTTTCAAATATATTTTCTCTACTAGTATGCTTTCGTTTTGGCTTCTTTGCCAATTTATTCCTCATTTACACAAAAGTTGGTTAGAGAATAGGAAGAAATACTTATATTTCTGTCAATACCAGGGGAGTATTAAGTACAATTATAATATTTAAATTAATATGATAATAAATTGACAAATTGGTTTTGATCTTTTTTCAGATAATGCCCAGAGCACAGAATGCTCAAGCAAGCGTAAATGCAGGGTTTCTTTTCAAAATGAAAAATTCCACATCAACTGTTATAGATTCAGCAAGGATTGTTTATGGCGGAATCAATCCTGAATTCGTAAGTATAGTTTGTTAATAATTTTGTCAAAGAGTTCAACTAAACATGGACACGAAGTTCAAAAAAACCAACAAAAATTTAAATACACATACCAACAAGAACAAGAATCTTTACAAATGAAGAGGACATACACCTAGGCAACATCCTAGAAATATCAATTTAAGGCTTGAGTGTAAAATAACCTGTTTTATACTTTAAGTTGACAAAAGCATTTGCATAATTGCATGCTATGAATTAAAATGCCAAACCATGTAAATTGCTTTTGATAATAATAATAATTTGATTGATTAGGTTTGGTAATGAAATAAATGTCTGCGTATGGTAGCATCTTGGCTTTAAAATATGTATTCTATTTTAATTTCTTTCTCTGTGCTCTTCCTTTTACATTTTTAAATTATATTAATTATTTTATTTTCAATTTTAGCTGATTGGTTATAATGTATAAATGTTGCATTGAATCTCTTTTTAGGTTCATGCAAGCAAAACTGAGAGCTATTTATCAGGTAAAGACTTATCAACTGAGCAAGTACTTCAAGGTGGAATCAAAGAGTTGAAAATGGATCTGCAAAATGTGGAAGATGCACNTAAAATTGTAAAGGAGGGCCCAGGATGTACCAGCTTTGTCTAATTTCCTACAGTCTATCCCAAACGAGAGTTAGTGCGTTGACAGCCCGGGAAATAGTGACACTCAGATTGGCCAACCTCTCTTAGGGAAAAACATTTTATCTTTGCCTAGTTGTCCTGACCTTTTGTCCGGGAAAATCTCGAGCTCTCATTGGCTCCCCACCCCCCGCTGTTTTTCTGCATTGTTAACGCACTAACTCTCGTTTGGGACAGACTGTAAGAACCTTAATTTAATTAAAAATTTACCTAGATCTTTATTTAATACACTTTATTTTATAGTGGAGTCGAGCTACATAACCAACACTTATTCACCAGCAGAGTATCTCACTCAACCTTCTATGCAGAAGAAACTGATAACGAAAGTGTCGCTACCACCATTAGACAGTAAACTTTATAAAATTCACACGTATAAGGTAATCTATCTGCTAACATTGCAAAGAAACAATGAAATAATAAATAAATAATCGATCCGTGACAACTCAAACAAACTTTCTCATGTACGAGTTCATAATTACTCAGCCCAGTGTTTTCCATTTATTAGTTTTCCCAATTTGGTGGGTGGGTGGGGCTCTCTCAGTCCGCTTTTTTAACTGTTTAAGCAAAACGTATCCTTATGCCTATGCCAGGCATTATACACAGAGCGTTTTTAGTTTTTACAAATTAGTCTAACACAAAGAGATTGATGGTCGTTTAAGTTTTTGTGGCAAAACTGGGAAGATCAGATTGTTGAGTGCAAATATGCACGCCTTTAGTTTTTAGTCCGACGAGTAGCCAATTCGTATTAGCGGTGGTAAAACTAATGCATTATTAGTAGGTATTAAGTTAGGGGGCGATGTGCCCAACCTAGCAAACGGAACACATTTTAAGTCCTTTTCGTTGACCCCAGAATTACACGTCCATCTAACCACCGCACCGTCCGTTAAACCTCCTGGTTTGGATAATAAAGGGATGTCTTACCATTTTATAACTCCAAGCTCCTCTCCCCTGAGTTCCACTGCTCCTAATGTATGGAAGCGCATCCTTCTCATACTCCCATGTAGGAGAAGGATGCCTTCCTCAACTACTCCGGATGTAGTTGAGGAAGGGTGTAGTGAAGCCTGTCTCGGAGGCTAGTCTCGACACTTCAAAACCGATTCGAACTCTGAGACTGAATCTCGATACACAAGGGAAGAGCTTGTCGACTTGAGAGTGGACGAGTCTCCGAGACTTGAGCGCTAACTCACCGAGACTAGTCTCAACCCCATGTCCACTAGCGACTTTAGTATCGAGAGCGAGTCTCGATACTAAAAAGTCTCAGATGGACACCTACCTTTATATTACTACCTCCCTTAAATGACAATTAAAAATCGTGTTTATAATGATGATTAATTAACCTTTAAAAGTTAACTGGTGTAGCTTATATATGTTCACAGGTGTGAGTCCGTCAGCATTTCGTGACAATCCAGTTCAAAACTACATCGATTTAAGGGACATTGAAGAACTACACACCACAAGTGTTAGTATGACACTACTATAAATCCTTCACAAAAAAGAACACACACTGACTTAAATCCTTGAGTCAACTAGACACTAGAAATTACTAAAGGCGCTAAATAACCGTATATTATATTTATATATTATATATTTCTAGTGAATGAATGCAAATAAGATAGTTTCTTTCTCTTATTTGTATAAAATCTTATTAAATAAAAGAAAGCCTGAGAATTGTATTCCATTTTTATATGAGGAGTTAAAACACCCAAAGTCACAAACCTCGTATAAGGTGTCTCATAAATTCTTTTCAGGACTGTGCATGTCTTAAGCTTTATTTTCCTAGACGCGACTCCAGCGATAGTCGTCCAACGACTATCGCAGAGGACTCCTCTTCTGAGTTTGCATGTTTCCGTTTTCCTAGCAGAGCGACTCTTAACATGCGTCTATCGCTAGAGTCACATCTAGGAAAACTTAACATTAAGATGTTGACAATAGGGTTGGGATATCGAAAGAAAATATCGATATTTCCGATATATCGAAAACCTTCCCCGACACCCCATATTTCTCAGGTGATGAGCAAAAAAAAAAAAAATCCGGGGGGCTTTTTTTATATTTTTGAGGGCAGTAAAAGACATAAAACACGTTTATTCGATATTTTCTACAAATATCGATGTTGCCGATAAATCGAAAGGTTAATATCGATATGAAATATCGATATTTTTGGTCCGATATATCAATATCGAAGTCCCAACCCTAGTTGACCAGAGTTGTGCCTTAGGGCCTATATCCAAATATCAAAAGAAGTTAAAGCAAAACGTATCCTTATGCCTATGCCAGGCTTTAGTTTAGATGTTTGACCTACTGTCTATGTCTATTATGTATGTATTTATGTGTAAATACCACACCCCATTACCAGCTAAAAGTGCATTTTGATGTCGTCTTGTGGTACTGAAATAATATACTAGAGTTTCTACTTCAACCACTAGATGTTAGGGCATATCTTTTTAGAAATATCTCATGTTCTCTTGGTTGTCGACCACTAGACGAACTGCTTTCTTAGTAACTTTTAATTGTTGAAAGTTTACTTATTATAAAACATAAATTTACTAGATAACAGTTTAATTTTATATCATTAAAATGTACATTCAATTCTAACTTATTATTTACACAACAAAGTCATGATCAGTAGCAGTAGTTTTGTTTGGAGCTAAAATAAATGATATAGTTTTGTTTGGTTGTAGATAAGTTCATGTGGTATTGAAGTGGGTGCAAACATCTCATTAACAGACTTTGCCGACGTCCTTCACCAAGCTTGGACCAACAAGAGTTGTGGCAACTTGTTCCAGTATGCATCTGAGTTGGAAGAACATATAGGTCTTGTCGCTAACATACCAATAAGAAATGTAAGCATATTTGAGAGTGGGTAGTTCGTAGGTATGTAGCCACTTTAAACCAACCCCANCTCCTAAACGAGCGACTAGAACTAGATATGGCAGGATATCGAAAATCCCCATTAGATATCCTGTCATTTAAGTAAAATAATAGCTTAGTTATTTATTATTATATTTCTCTATGTTTTGTTAACGTTAGGTTAAATATATGTTCTAATCAGTGTTATATTAAAAGCTGCTCTCGGAGGCTTATTGTAGATATATTATGGGCGAAAATAACAGTACCTGCAATTGACTTGCCTCGAGGACAGACTGTCAGTTGTCAAGAAGTAGATCTGGGAAGAATTTGAGAGGATGTGGATAGGTACAGAAGGATGAAGGCAGTCCAAGATGGCACTGCAAAAAGAAACCCAGATGACTGTTTGGGCAGAGCAGATCCAACCTGAGAAACCCCAATATCGAGGTATGACTGTAGTGGTTTGATGGGTGTGTAATTCTGGGGTTGATAAAACACACCAAAAATGTGGCTGTTCCGGCAAGAAGCTTTAATTTTTATCATTTTTGCAATTTCAAAAAATGATTGTTACAGGCAATGCCAGGAGTTGTTGCTTTTTATTCGGCGAATGACATACCAGGTGTAAATAATATATATTCAGTATCTGTCCTTACACCAGAACCAGAAGAGGTAACTTAACCTACTTAATTACTATTTATATAGACAATAATATGCAAATCTTTCTACCATCTTAACAGAAGAATAAAAAAGTCGCCTTACATGCTTGAATTTCTAATCGGAAGGTATATTAAACCCTCTTTGAATTTTATCAATACCAGTATTTTGTATTTTGTCACTATCAACTTCAATATAACATTGCTGAATATGGTGCATAAATTACATCTGACCAAGGCACCTGAACATACTCTTTTCTCCTTACTCTTACTTTCTGCTTAGTTATAGATACTTTTACTATTGTATGTATTATCTATTATTATTGTTATTATCTATTACTATTATTATATATATATTCTGTATTATATTCTTCTTATTCTGAACCGGTAAAATTTTCGGTAAAATTCTGAACTATAAAATATCAGTAATCATATTTTGGTATGTAAGTTTAAAAGAGATTGGTTTATGATACAACTATTGGTCATTGAAACAGAAGAATTTGAGAGATTTGGTTCCATTGTATTAATATGTACTAGAACTAATCTAATGTTTTGATTTCAGTTGTTCTGTAGTAAGCTAGTAAAGTATGCTGGGCAGCCTGTTGGAATTGTAGTAGCTGAAAGTCAGGATTTAGCTGTAATAGCAGCACGTAGGGTTACAGTGGAGGTACTGAATCCAACCAAGGTGAAACCACTTCTGACAGTAGATGATATCCTCAAAAAGTACCTTGGAATTTATCCAAACTCTAGAGTCCTATTACAGCCTCAACTCCCAGCCACTTCTCTCCAGCAATCTTCCACTGGTTAGGAATGTTGTTTTTTTTCTTTGAGGTTTTAGTCCCAATCAACTACCAGGGTTATTACAGGACGGGGTTATCTGGCCACTTTACTCATTTACTCGATGAGATCATCAGTGTGAAAAATGTCTCACCTCTCTGGGATTCGAACTTGGATCCGGGGTTTAGACCTTGGTTAACCAATGTTGACACCAATTTAATAAAAATACTAATTTTTAGTCTCTAGTTTGGTTCAAGGTGATTAAATGTGGTTTATACTTCTACATGATTAAACCCTTTCTCCGAACTCAACCATTTATATTTTTACATTTTTTCATATGAAGTAAATGCAACCTCCCAAGTAAGCGAACTAAATTCAAATTCCATAGTGACCAAACAAGTTTGGTACACAAATGAACCTAATATGAATTTAGATACTGGAGTTGGTTGTACTGCAGGTATCCTAGGTTGGCGATAGCAATTCTCACGGGGCACCTTTCGTAAGTCGTTAATGCAGAAATATTTGCCATAAATACCTTCTTGTAAGAGATAATATGCTGCAATTTTTAACCAACCTATGCAGACATATTTTTAAAATAGTCAGAGTAATCACTACGAGAAATTGTAGACTTAGAAACCTCTACACTCACTGTTTATATACCATTAAATATACGTTGTATAATGGTTCACTCGTAATTAACTTTTTTAATCTACATTTTGTTGTTGTTTAGATAATAAGACGGATGTTGAGGGGAAAGTTGAAGACCTGCTACCATTGAAGATCATTGATGGAGAGTTTGAAATGATACAACTATTGGTCATTGAAACAGAAGATTTTGAGAGATTTGGTTCCATTGTATTAATATGTACTAGAACTAATCTAATGTTTTGATTTCAGTTGTTCTGTAGTAAGCTAGTAAAGTATGCTGGGCAGCCTGTTGGAATTGTAGTAGCTGAAAGTCAGGATTTAGCTGTAATAGCAGCACGTAGGGTTACAGTGGAGGTACTGAATCCAACCAAGGTGAAACCACTTCTGACAGTAGATGATATCCTCAAAAAGTACCTTGGAATTTATCCAAACTCTAGAGTCCTATTACAGCCTCAACTCCCAGCCACTTCTCTCCAGCAATCTTCCACTGGTTAGGAATGTTGTTTTTTTTCTTTGAGGTTTTAGTCCCAATCAACTACCAGGGTTATTACAGGACGGGGTTATCTGGCCACTTTACTCATTTACTCGATGAGATCATCAGTGTGAAAAATGTCTCACCTCTCTGGGATTCGAACTTGGATCCGGGGTTTAGACCTTGGTTAACCAATGTTGACACCAATTTAATAAAAATACTAATTTTTAGTCTCTAGTTTGGTTCAAGGTGATTAAATTCCCCATTAGATATCCTGTCATTTAAGTAAAATAATAGCTTAGTTATTTATTATTATATTTCTCTATGTTTTGTTAACGTTAGGTTAAATATATGTTCTAATCAGTGTTATATTAAAAGCTGTTCTCGGAGACTTATTGTAGATATATTATGGGCGAAAATAACAGTACCTGCAATTGACTTGCCTCGAGGACAGACTGTCAGTTGTCAAGAAGTAGATCTGGGAAGAATTTGAGAGGATGTGGATAGGTACAGAAGGATGAAGGCAGTCCAAGATGGCACTGCAAAAAGAAACCCAGATGACTGTTTGGGCAGAGCAGATCCAACCTGAGAAACCCCAATATCGAGGTATGACTGTAGTGGTTTGATGGGTGTGTAATTCTGGGGTTGATAAAACACACCAAAAATGTGGCTGTTCCGGCAAGAAGCTTTAATTTTTATCATTTTTGCAATTTCAAAAAATGATTGTTACAGGCAATGCCAGGAGTTGTTGCTTTTTATTCGGCGAATGACATACCAGGTGTAAATAATATATATTCAGTATCTGTCCTTACACCAGAACCAGAAGAGGTAACTTAACCTACTTAATTACTATTTATATAGACAATAATATGCAAATCTTTCTACCATCTTAACAGAAGAATAAAAAAGTCGCCTTACATGCTTGAATTTCTAATCGGAAGGTATATTAAACCCTCTTTGAATTTTATCAATACCAGTATTTTGTATTTTGTCACTATCAACTTCAATATAACATTGCTGAATATGGTGCATAAATTACATCTGACCAAGGCACCTGAACATACTCTTTTCTCCTTACTCTTACTTTCTGCTTAGTTATAGATACTTTTACTATTGTATGTATTATCTATTATTATTGTTATTATCTATTACTATTATTNATGAATATATAATTTCTTGTAATATTTCAGAGTCAATGTATTTGTACGTAGAGTGGGAGGTGCTTACGGTTGTAAAATAACTAAAGCAGCATATGTTGGTGGCGCAACGGCAGTAGCTGCTTATATATTGAACAAACCAGTTCGCATGGTTATGGATTTAGAAGCAAATACTAAGGCTATAGGGAAAAGAGCTGCTCTTAAATGTTTTTACAGTGTAAGTCATTAAATAAATTTTACTAACAGTAACACATTCATTTTGGCTCTAACATCAGAAGGTAAATGGGTAGAATAATATGTACATGTATGTTTGTGGGGATTTTAGAACGACCTTGAACCCAAATTTGGTAATTGATACGCAAATTCTTCCAAAATTTGAGAAATTAACGGCCAACCTTGCAGGAGGGCAGAGTTACACGGTGATCGACCTCTGCAAATTGAGGTGGACGAAAGTTCAATAAAATATTTAGTTATAGTAAGACACCAGGGATTCTATAGGTATAATCGAATGCCGTTTGGAATATCTAATGCCCCCGCGGTGCTCCAAAGGAACATGAAAAGACTTCTTAAAGGGATACCACGAGTAGTTGTGTTGCTCGACGATACAGTTAAATGTGAACCTGGCAAGGGAGAGCACCTGAATCTAAAACGATTAAGATCTTATCGGTTAAGGGCAAAAATTTGTAAGTGCCGGTTTTTTCATAATTCAGCTACATACCTGGGACATCAAATAGATCAGAATAGTATCCACCCAACAGCTAAAAAAAATTGAAGCTATAAAGAAAATGGCGAGGCCAAAAAACGCAAGTCAACTAAGGACATTTCTAGGACTAGTTAATTATTATGAAAGGTTTTTACCTCACCTACAAGGACTCTGTAAAGACTTCCACAGATTAACAGGTACACGGTTCACATGGAAATGGACGGAAAAAGAGGAGGCAGCATTTGAGGAAGTAAAGATTATGTCAACTACGAAGGATGTCTTTGAGCCATACGATGTGTCGAAGCAAATCAAAATAGCTTGAGATGCCTCAGAAAATGGATTAGGTACTGTTCTCATGCATTCAATGCTAGACGGAACGGAAAGGCCAGTAGCATATAACTCACATGTATTATCAACGCAGAAAAAAATCCACCTATATACCGAGAAGCATTAGCTTTAGTTTACGGAGTAAAAAGTTCCACCAGTACATTTATGGAAAAGAACTCGTTCTGGAAAAGGACCATAGGCCTTTCGTTCCATATGGAACGATTACTCGGTACGGATCGAAAACTTTCAATGATAAGTAACAATCGGTTAGTGCGTTGGGTTAAAACTGTCAGGAATCAGTATACAATTAGGTACAAATCAGGAAACGAGAACGGATGTGTGGACACGTTATCAAGGTTGTCTCAAAATGAGAAGGAACCAGAGGACATAGACTGTTTTGAGGTAAAGGGATTACTGGATTAAAAGATAGAGACTTCCTGCAACAAGGAGGAGCTGAGAAACGAGTCAAAGGAGGATAAAGTTTTAAGGAAAATAGCGTCATACATCATGCACAATTGGCCAGCAGAAACGTTAGCTCGGGAATTTATGCCATATAGATGAAGAAGAGAAGAACTATCCCTAGAAGATGGAATTATTATGTGATTAGGAACGTATGTGGTTGCAGAAGGTTTGAGAGAAAGTCTTTAAAAATAAATTTTCATTTTGGCTCCAATATTAGAAGGTAGATGGGTAGAAAACTATTTTTACAATCATTCCTAATAAAAATGTATGTTATATTATCATACTATTACACAGTCAATGGTATTGTAATTTTATTTTATTTATTCTTCTGTCGTGTTTGTTAAAGGTCACTGTAAACACAGACACTGGAAAAATTGTAACCATTAATAAGTTAGATTTTCTTGATAATAAAGGTATAACAATAAATGATCCCTTGTACATTACGATAAAAAGAGGTGCAATCAACTGCTATGATATCGCAACCCAAGTTACTCAAGATATTAAAATGTTAGCAGTCCTGACCGATCTTCCTTCTTCATCTTGGTTTAGAGCTCCAGGTAATTTTTTTAATCTTAAATTAATGCACTTGCAATGATAACAAATTGACATTTTAAATTGAGTAATCAATCTTCTACATTTTATTATACTACTATAATAAATGTAGAAATAAAAACACACAAGGCTAATTGGACTGTTTTATTATATCTCTATAGTAGAGTGTAAGTGTAGAAGCAGAGTGGGATTGAAGATAAATCAAGGAGTACCTAGTTCTTTACCGCAGTAACAACCGCAGAAGCAACCTCGACAGTAGAAGAAATCACTAAAGAAATTTCACTGAAGATTAAGTGTTGCTATGAACTCAAACATTTTTCATAATTAGTAACTGTTTCCATCTAGGTACTTTTTCTTTTTTTCTTATTATTTAAAAAAAATGTATTTTTTCTCCTCAGGAACCCTTGAAGGAATGTCAGTAATAGAAACTATCATGAATAAAATAACAGTGTCGCTGAACAATCCAAAATTGGATTATCTCCAAGTCAGATTAAACAATATATCTGCAGATAAAACCACTTTCATTGAATTCTTAAATGAAAAGAAATTACAAGTCAATTACTCTAAGCAGATTGCTGATGTTGAAGCTTTCAATCAAGTCAGTAATGATTTATTTATACTTTATTTATTTATACATTTTAAATTATAATAAACAAATTGGATACTTAAAAATAATTGTATTTTAATTACTTTAATTAAATTAAATAAATATAGTTGCTTTAGCTTAGCAATAACATATAATTGTCGAGATGCGTTGTCGGGACACTATTCGATTACATAATAAATTATATATATATTCAGGGTGGTCCTAATGTCTCCTCCCCCACCTTAAATTTTGAACGGTTTGAGATATATTAATAGAACTTGGGGGTTCTGAACCATGAAAGTTTGTTTTCATGCAATCGGGCACTAGGGGCAACCACCCATTTTACAGGTCACCTACTTCCAAATTGGAGTGCATATTTTTGATAGCATGACACGTTATCAAGGTTGTCTCAAAATGAGAAGGAACCAGAGGACATAGACTGTTTTGAGGTAAAGGAATTACTGGATTAAAAGATAGAGACTTCCTGCAACAAGGAGGAGCTGAGAAACGAGTCAAAGGAGGATAAAGTTTTAAGGAAAATAGCGTCATACATCATGCACAATTGGCCAGCAGAAACGTTAGCTCGGGAATTTATGCCATATAGATGAAGAAGAGAAGAACTATCCCTAGAAGATGGAATTATTATGTGATTAGGAACGTATGTGGTTGCAGAAGGTTTGAGAGAAAGTCTTTAAAAATAAATTTTCATTTTGGCTCCAATATTAGAAGGTAGATGGGTAGAAAACTATTTTTACAATCATTCCTAATAAAAATGTATGTTATATTATCATACTATTACACAGTCAATGGTATTGTAATTTTATTTTATTTATTCTTCTGTCGTGTTTGTTAAAGGTCACTGTAAACACAGACACTGGAAAAATTGTAACCATTAATAAGTTAGATTTTCTTGATAATAAAGGTATAACAATAAATGATCCCTTGTACATTACGATAAAAAGAGGTGCANAGTTGTAACGCTGCCTGGCTCACTTTGATCGCTGTCTGAGTAGATTCTGATTTGTCTATTAAAGATTTTTTTATTTAGGATAATTTGAGAACAGGTCAATATTGCATATATCTCTGCCTGAAATACAGTGGCATATTTGCCTAAGCTCACACTAAGCTCATATTTGGGTTCTGCACAGAAAACCCCAGCCCCTGATAATTCTTCGATTCAGGACCCGTCGGGGAACCACATGTCTGTTTCTGGAGGCATTTAAGGATCATTTCCAGGTTCCCAGACTTGCCTTGAAGGAAGTAGATACTCCCAGCTAATGTCGAATTCCCACTATGGTATCATAGTCATGTCCCATCCATAAACCAGCACAGTGCAGGCAATATGAGGCATAGCTTCATACTTCAGGTATATTTCTAAAGGTTGTAAGCATAGCATAGCCTCAAGTGTCAGGGTTATTGTAGTTTTCATTGCTCCTAGTATATCAACACAAGCCGTTCTTTGAAGATGCTGAAGTAATTTCTTTGCAGTTCTTATGGATATCCTTGGCCACCAGACAACACATGCATAGGAAAGAATTGGTCTCACCATGGCAGTAAAGATCCAGTGCAGTACTTTAGGTTGTAATCACCAGGTAGTACCAATGGCCTTCCGGCGTACCCATAAGGCTGTCATTGCCTTATTCAGCTTCGCTTCAAGAAGAAGTTTCCAGGTCAGTTTTTTATTCAAATTTACACCTAGATATTTTACTTACTCTGCGAGGTTCAGCTTCTTACCACTTAGCACCAGTTCTGTACTTCAGTCCAATTTTCTTTTTCTCGTAAATAGTGTCACTACTGTTGTTTCAGGATTAACTCCAAGGCCATGTTTATTGCACCATCTTTCAACTGTGTAAAAAGCTCTTTGTGCCAGCTCAAATACTGTGGTAGTGAACTTGCCCTGAACCAGAACTGCTACACCATCTGCATAAACTTGAATGTAAATCCCATCTTTCTGAATAAGCTTTATGAGACTATCCACCACAATGCACCAAAGTAACGGTGAAAGAACTCCACCTTCTGGGCAGCCTACAGATATTAATTAATAATAATTAATTATTAATAACCAGCTGATTTTCTCAAGATACATTATTTGATCCCTATGACTCAACATTTTAATATTGTCTGATGCAGAACTTTTTCCGATTTTCCAGTCTGACGCGTCAAAGTTATAGGGTTCAAATAATGAACGCCCCAAAACCAAATAAAATCACAGAGGAAAACGGTGTCAGACTTGGCCTAAACAAGCCATACAAAGAGGCTTGGAAAGAGTATGTATAATTGACTTTTTTGCCTATGGGGACCCTGACTATAAATAAATAAATAAAATGAAGGAATCTGCCTCTCTAATGCCAAGAGTGGCTCTTGGGAACCCACCATCACTACCGGACGAAATATATAGCCGGGGATGGTGGTAGCAGATCCTATCCTAACCTAAAACACAATTGAATACAAAACGAAACCCTAACTACCTGTGCTCTGCTGAGGGATCATATTAATTCAAAGAGTTCTGCTCTTCTAAAATAATGTCAGGACTGGCTGAACATTCGACTCCTCAGCTAAGGCAGTGGCCAGGTTCGCTGGGACCTGGCACTCCGTCCTCAGATCTGCCAGTGAGTCGCATTCTTCAATTATGTGACTCGCCGTCAGCGCTGCGATCCCGCAATGCCGGTATCGAAGAGCACGCTCATTAGTAAAGAGGTGCCCGTGTGTCAGCTGCGTGTGGCCACTTCTCAAGCGCGTGAGGACGACATTATCCCTTCTTGAAAGAGTTGTATCTACTTGCGTCGTCCTCACTTTGGTTTTAATTCTTCTTAGCCGAGTGGGGACTTGAGGAGGAGTGTACAGTGTACACCGCTGTTATTACAGGTGAGTACACTGTTCTCACCTGCTACCGGAGACAACGACCAGAATTTTGTCTCTGTCCTTGAGTGCAGGGCACACCCCCGAACCCTCTCTTGATTTTGAGCCATCCGTGTAGAAGACCCTACGAACCTGGGGCTAGGATCTCGAAGAGTCCTTGCTCGTAATCTGCCAGAGAAGTTTTTTCTGGAGGCAGTGTGGCAAGCCGAAGATGGAACGCGAGGTCCGGCCCCTCCCATGGGGTAGCTCTGGGGTGACCTAATTGATCACCTCTGGGATTCGGGACCTCTCGCCTCAGCTCGCGAAATCTTACCGGCAGTGGCCGTGTATGCGTAATTAGCCAATCGTACTCGGGACTCAGCGCATTCTCTCCGAAGAATTCCTCATGTAGGAAGTGCCCTGCTTGGGCTCTCACTGCCTCAGTGAAGGACAGAGTCATCTGCTCCCGGCGATATTTAATCCATGTTGAATGTTGATCCAGGCAGGAGCCGGGACCTCCGCGCTGAGCTGTAAACTCCACTGCCGTAGTCCATTTTGGACCGGACCAGTGGGACTTATTAACGTGGTCCGGTCCGCGCCCCATATAAGGTAAGCAAGGACCTTGATAATGTTAATATCCTTTTTGCAGCGCTGAATCAGATCTGAGATATGTTCTTTCCATCTCAGCTGGGAGTCGAAGATCAGTCCGAGAAAGCGGGCTGAGTCCTTGTATTCCAGCAATGAAGGAACAGCTCGCGTGCGGTATGTTCCTTTCGCGAGCGGCAGAAGTGTACGCATATCGTTTTGGAGAAGCGAAAGTCGATGTCGTTGGCTTTCCCCACCACCGCGTCGATTGCCGCTTGTCATCTTCTCTAACTGACTTCTTCCCGGTCGAGACCCGCCAAAAAGAGCCCGAGGTCGTCTACGTATTATTGTGAAATCATTGTTGTTGTCAAAAGCAATCACATTGTTTTTGGCTAAGCAAATAAAGCTTCCATTTCAAGAATGAGCAAATGTGTGAAATGATTCGTCATGTCCACATTGAGTCTGGTAAAGTATAAATTAGAGAGTCTTTATTGATAAGCTGACAGAAGATATCTTCAAAGTCCTCAAAAAATATGTCTTTTGTTGGCAACGGCTGGTGTTCATTCCGAAATACAGGTGAAAATAATATAAATTAATCATCTTTACTAATCTAATCAATTTTGAGGGAACTCCAAAGCTCTTCCTCTTCAGTGCATTTACTAAAGGTTGTCTCTTAACAGAGTCATAGGCCTGTCTGAAGTCTTTGAATAGCTGGTGCAGGTCAATATTATATTCATAGCATTTCTCCAGGTCTAAAAGCATTTCTCGCTGTCTAATAGCAACGATCTGGTCACTTGTAGATCTCCCCCACTGATATTCTCTATTGATCCTTTCTGCAAGTGGGGCCAGTCTGGTCATCAAAATCTGTTTCGGCCTGCGTGGATCGTTAGATCCAATGTGTGGACTGTAGGTAAAATAGCATAAAAAAGAATAAAAATTAAGTCAAAAATAAAAATTTATTAATGTCAATGTATTTTCACATTTAAAGAAAAATAGTTGTAAGGAAAAGATTTAAATCAAGTGTAATGCATGAATAAAACGTAAAATGAATTGCCGGATTATTTGACATTAAATTTACTAAAGAGATATGCTTTGTTTAAATACAAATAAGTGAAGTTATAGTTAAAATTATTAGAAGATTAGATTATAAAAGATAAAATTATATAAAATAAATGATTTTGCTAATTGAAGCATAATAAAAAATAAATATAAAATAAAAAGAAAACTTATGTTTTGATGTGAAGGTAGATAGTGAGTAGAATGAAGTGTGATGACTAGTGGCAGCGCGCGACAGCGTCTGAAGGGCGAAGATGAAGTCTGGTCAGTGAGGATGAAGTAAGTTATTGACATCAGAAAGCGGAATTAAGATGAAGAAACGGCCGCCGTCCCACGTCGTCCCGGGGACAATAATGAAAAACACTTTAAATGTGGAACTCCGTTCAAGATGTTGTCTCTGAACCAACTGAAGGCAACTGCTAAGTCTTGCTTTCTGTAAGTCTAGAAGGGGTTTAGCACCTAGTACCGATAATTAGATTATCTAATTAAGTAAGTAAATCGAAGAATCCTGCAGGAAGGGCAGATGTAAAGACTTCAATCACCTCACTCTTTCTCACACCAACCAAACCTTAATACTAATTAAATGATCTTAGTCTCTATACATAATTAAATTAAACTTTTGCGCCTCAAAGTCTTCTGATTGCCATCTGCGACTTTTTTCTTTTTGAGTACGTGCCATGTGGAGAGTCATGTTGTAGAATAAAATAATAAAAAACTGCATTGTCTACAAATAAAATAATCATTTTAAATGAGAACAGACAAGATTGAATGCTTTTCAGTACGCTAAATCAACATAAAATTACAATTAGATATACCAATAGAAAAAAATCGGGTACGGGGTACCTCGGAACTTTTCCTCACATTAGAGGCCACTAAAGTGGCCTCTCCTGCTGCTTCGCAGCAGGAGGAAGCATCAGCGTTGGACGTGGTCAGTACTTGGATGGGTGACCGTTCTAAACTAACTGATTTATTATCATTCTTTAAAAAAAACCCTTATTTTTAATGCCTATATTTTATTTAATTACTAGCTGAATACCCGTGCTTCGCTACGGAGTTTTATTTTAATATGATAAGTTTATAAACTACCATCAAGAAACATTTAAATTATTTTACTATGCGAGAATATCTAGATTCTATCTCTCCCACTTATACTTCCTCCTTTTTGATACGATAATTTGCAAATTTACCCCCTTCCTAAATTTAAATATGACAAAACTATACATCTAATTTCAAGCTAAAATCTAAATTTCAAGGATCTACTGCAATTGGTTCCTGAGATACCGTCTTGGCGAATTTTGTATATAAATGGCCACAATCTTAATTAAAGATGGCGGATTTTAAAAATATTTCTACAAAATTGCATGGTCATAGGTCTAGCGGTTTCAAAGATATCGTGAAGTGTCCGCCATCTTGAATCAAGATGGCGGATTTTTAAAATATTTCTTAGCGAGCACCTAGGAGGTAAGAGGAACACACCTAC
>KZ651430.1:398399-409046 GCA_001010745.2 Gerris buenoi | reverse complement strand
CCAAGTGATGTTGGCACTTTCTCCTGACCCATCACTATCAACATAGATACTTTTCAGCTTCTTCTCCTTGGCGGTGGGCCACGCGATTTCCTCAAACTGGAATTTTAATATTCTTCTAACACCAATACAATTTCTTGTTTCACCTTCACGTTTGCCACATGAGGTTTGTATGGAAAGATAGTTGTTCACCTCATAGTCTTATTTCTAGACAACTAGTACTAAAATATGCAGGCGCATATTAAAGAGGAAAGCCTTTTAAGAGTGTTGAAGGCTCTTCTCGATGCCACAATGATCATTGCTGTAAATCAATCCCATTATCAAAAAGCAAATAAAATAGAAATAAGTAATATACAAATTAAGCTTTCAAGGAATGACCCCATGCAACTACTACTTTCTATGCAGAGGGTGCGTGGAATACAACCAGTTAACTTTGGGTAGTACTGCAGGCACACCGCCAAGGAGAAGAAACTGATAAAGTATCTAAGTTGACAGTGTTGGGTCAGGAGTAAGTGCCAACATCACTTGGCGGGACAGAAAGTTGATTTCACAACTTTTTTGGACCCCAGACTTGGCGGGGTGTTTTTTTTTTTACCACACAAATGGTTTTTGGTCAGATTTCATGACTTTTTTTTCAGTTCACATTCAGCGTAGGAATGAGTTGAGGGGTTGTAGAGGGGATGAGTTGGAGAGGGATGCACTAGGGCCCTAGACGAATCCAAAAAGCCCTCATTCATTAAAATTGGTTCAGTAGTTTAGGCTGTAGGTGCGTCAACGTAAAATGAAGGAAGAATAAGAAGAAGAAGTATCAAAACTACCATTTTCACAACTATTTTTCTCTACTTCTACTTGACCAATTTCAACCCTTTTTTTTATTTTGATCTACAGGACACGGCCTTCTAACATATTAAAAAATTATTTAGGTAGCTTGTACATATTTCATGCTGCAGACCCTCTAAACCCTAGTTTGTCACCTACAGTATATATGTGAAATTTTGACTTATTGACTTGGCGGGGCGGAATGCTGCTGTAATTGATTTAAATTTAGTATCACTACGTAAATGTTGTGTTCGATATAGTAAGACCACATTTTTAATTGTCCTATTAAAATTCTCCTGGTATTATTGTAATACCTTGAATTTCTTCCCACTACTATACTACCTAAGGGGGGTGACACACTTCGCTACCCGGTCATCTATGAGAATAGATGGAACCTGTCACACGAGGTAGCGCCACCTGCCGGGTGGCACCACCCGGTCAACCCATTGTTTTCAATTGTGCCTGTCACACGTCGCCACCCAAGTCACGACACTCAGCACCTACTCCTTCAAGTAAAAACTCGGGTGGCGCAAGTAAGGTGGCGGGACCATGTGGCATCAACCAGGTGGCGCATCACCCGGGTGGCGCTACCTGGGTGGCGAAGTTTTTCACCCCCCTAACTAGAACCTCAGCACCAGTGTGAGTGTGGCCTCGTGTGCCAGACCCAGGTCTTTGATTACACCCTTTTCCTCAATCTTTTTCACAAAACCAAAGTTACAAACATAATATTTGGAATAGTCCACCACTTCAAACTTCGCCCTTGCCTGTAATAACGCCCTTATAGGTACGTAAATAGTTATTAAATTAGTAGGCCGGGTAGGTAGAAAACAGTCCTATTTCAATCCAACATCCTTTAACAAACATACTCTTTAACTATAATAAACTCATCGTGATCAACTTTTTTCTTATATTCAATATATATTTATTGTAAGACGCTTGCTTTAATAATACAAATAATGCTATTCTTTTCATTTTTCCTTAACTATGCTAGGTACAAATAGTTAATTACTTTTAATTTTGCCTCTCTTCTAACTCCACCATGTATAAGAAGTTAGCAATGTATACGTACTTAGCAGTGTAATTTTATAATTTATATTTAATGAAAAATGAAAGAACTTCGTTCCTCGGGGGTGCCGCGACACCACAAGTATTTTTTAGAATATAAATGACTTATAGACTAAATAACTATTACGTTGGATATGGGAGCGTCTATGGAGGTCATCTTAAAGAAATAACACAAACTGTCTCTCCACGTGAAGTAAAATCTTTATTTGCAAAGCAGCTTTCAGCCTTTAAAAGGCCATCATCGGTGCCTATTGGGGAAGGAAAAAGAGTCACAAGAATAAAAACAATTTTGGCGAGAGGTTAGTCATTTCATGTCGGAGATCGACGTGAGACTCAATAACTATTAAGACAAAGGGATGTTTATATAGTCCAATGTACTTTGGACAAGACAAAACAACTTCAACACACAACACAACAATGGACTTTTTCTTTTTTTTAAGGGGAGTAACAGTCGAAAGAAGAACATTTTGTACACCTTCATTAGATTTTTACTCCCCTTAGAATGTTTAATTTTTTTTTAAATATTTAATCTCCTTCAAGCGTAGGACAAGAAAGTGATCATTGGGTGTGAAACAGGTCTATCTTAAAGAAAAAAGCCTCCTCTTAATAATGGCATAAATATGCTAATACTCTAGCTTTGGGAGTTTTTGAGTGATAGTGATTGTAATATTAGGTTTGTTCCAACAACACTTCAAATTAATTTCAAACTGTACGATGCATGCACATTAGTGAAAAACTATCAATTATGGTCCGTTGCGCATGCATCGGACAGTTCCAAACCAGTTTGAAGTGTGGTTGGAACAAACCTAAAGATAGACTAGAACAATCATAAAATTACTGGTTATGCATAAAACTCCAAAATAACTTTTATATCATTATATCATAAAATATTATATCATATGGCCCCTACTTTGGTAGTTTAAGGTGAAAAATCTACTCCTGATGTATATTAACTACATCACACTGCAGAGCACCCAGTTATTAATAAATTATAGATAAGACAAAATCCAGTTGTAAGTAAAGAGATAGGTGGCAATGTTATTACATCATCACGCATTTGCTTGAATGTTAAATAATTAAACCCAGAAATAACTTCTCTAAAAAAATATGCATCACATCTGCATTTAAAAAACAAAGATAAAAAAAAGAAGAGACTCGTGCATTAGAAGTGAAACTTAAGTTCTAGAAACAGTTTATTTTATGCATTACTCTTTGTATTTGTTGCCGATTTTATTATTTCAGGATTAAGACATGGTTATAAGTAGGGCTCGGATCGATATACTCAATAAAATCTCCAGATATGCTCGTAAACCACATGTTTTATGCTCGATAGATATGCTCAAAAAACCCATTATATGCTCGAAAAAAACCATAATATGCTGTTAAATATGCAGAATATGTTCGAAAAACACTGTTTAAAACTATAGAGAGGATAGTGAAACGAAAAAATCTACAACTTATCTTCATTTACGAGTATTATTTTCAAATTTTATGTATGATACACTGCTATATCCACAAGTTTCAAGTATATGTATGAGAAGTTTTATGTAAAAGTTACAGTTTAAAAGTTTATTTGCAAAATATTCAGTATTAGTTGAGTCAATGAAGTAGATTGGTATTGGTTTGTACATCAAGATTTTTTCTATATTTCCACTTTTAAGTGATTTCCTTAAATCGACCAATAAAATCAATTTCTCTAAAAAATATTTCTCTTGTCAATTACAAATACTTAACTTATGCTGCATATGGTGCAGAGTAGTTTAGGAAATTGTCTGACATTGCTGACCTCAGAAATGACGCTCATGCAGGCTTTTATGAAAGTCAAGAATGACATCACGTCCTTCATTCAAAGGCAGACTGAGCTTTCATGGTGGTCAGGGCCCGAATGGGAGGGGGGAGGGAATTTGAATAAAAACAAAATATTTAGACGAAAAACCACAAGAATATGCAGATGCATATTTTTGTGGTTTTTCGTTGAATCATATAAATGTATGCTTTTCTGAAAACAGCCATTTTATGCATTTATATGCTCGATAAATTTAAATTCTGTTGGTCCCAGAGAAGTGAAAATACCACCAAAAGGCTTCTTTCAATGAGTACTATTCAGGAAAAAATATGTAAATATGCTCAAATCCGAGCCCTAGTTATAAGGAATTTAATTCAAAAAATGAAACATAACTTCAATAAATAAAAAATTTTAGGGAATAATGAAAAATAAAAATGAAAATAACAATTATATTATAATAATTTATACAATAATTCCCTTATATACCAATTCTGTGTATTGAAAAATCATCTACCTCCACGGTGCAATGGTTAGCACTTTAGCCTGCTGAATCAGAGGTCGGTGGATCGAGACTCTTCCAAGTGAAAGATTTTTTACAGGTAAATATACTGCTGACTTAAGCCGGCAGTTTATTTACCTGTATAAAATCTTTCACTTGGACGAGTCTTGAAACACAAACTTTGCTGCATGCAATGTTGTTTCATCCAAGTGAAATATTTTTTACAGGTAAATATACAGCTGACTTAAGCCGGCAGTTGATTTAACTGTATAAAATCTTTCACTTGGACGAGTCTTGAAACACAAACTTTGCTGCATGCAATGGTGTTTCATCCAAGTCAACTTACTGTACCACGCCCAAAGAAGTTTCACTTCAAAAATAAAATAAAATAAAAAATAAACCAACAATTTAGTAAAACTTCAATTCTCCATCCTTTTTATTATAATTAACAAATATACAACTAGAATAAAATCACATCAAAATTTTACACAAAAAAATAAAAATTATTTTGATCAAATATACACGCAAAATTATATACAATATTCAATATAAAAAAGAACAATATCAAAATTTACATAAATTAAATGTTGATAAACATTGACAATAATTGAGAGAATAATAAAAAGAAACCCAGCATATTGGGCACCATGTCCTAAAAAGAAAACAAAACCAAATAAGTTTTTCCTACAGAAAGTTTATTTGAAATTCATATGATTGATACTAATTCTAATAAAAGAATAATTTGTTCGACAACTACTGAACTTCTAGCAATCAAGTTTAAATTAATAGAATAGTATAATTTTATTAGATGGTTTTACACAATTAAGATCAACAAATATTGTTTAAATAACACAGATTATGAGAGCAAATAAATCTGAGCTGGTGGTTTTCAATTTTTTTTATCTATTACCACAAATAAAAACAGTTTTAGTTGATAAAGAACGGGAAGTGATTTCTATTACAAAATATTTATTTATACTATTGGAAATACAAAGGCTGGAGGTTCAAATCCCGGCACCAGAGTCCAAATTTTTCTCTTATCTGACACCCGTCTTTAATTGTAATTTGATTTTTAACTTATATATATATATCAAATGGAAAATAAATTAACAGCCAATATAATAACATTTTAAGTTATCACAATATTAAAATAATTCTAGAAAATAATTACTTAAAATAATCAAACGTTGTAGGATTTATGAATTTATGTTAGTCCTTGGCATCTCCTATTCCATCATTATTAATAGAGAACATGCACTCGGATTCCGGTAAACAAGGTGAATCATAGATCTTACATATTCTTGTCTCGCCTCTACCTTTGCGAAGGTACAACCTGCAAAAATATTCAAAAGAAGTTAATTAGTTTATAGAATTTTTAACACTTTGGACTTAAGTAGTAATTTTATACATTTAAGATATAAGATAAAAATAAAGTTTCAGGGTATCCATAGAAAAAGTCCTATAATTTTGTAATATTTAAAACAAAAAAGAAAAAAAGTGTAGTGTCGCAGGAACCCCAATAGCGTTAGGCGTTACAACATAAATTACAAAATCACACTGCTAAGTGTAGGATGCTAACTAAAAAGTAAAAGTAATTAACTATTTTACTTAGCAGAATTTTTTTTATCATTGAAGCGAGCTTCTTGCAATAAATATGTATTGAATATTGAGACAATAGTTAATCAAGACGAGTTGATAGTTACAGCAGATAGCTATAGTATAGACAGTGAGGGAACAAGACTGATTCTTACCCCTCACGCCTTGGCCTACTCAATTTAAAATATTATAAAATACATCACTTCACTACACAAAAACTTATGCTTCTATCAGGTTGAAATTTTACATGCCTATTTTACGGAGAGTTGCACTCTTAGGCAGATAACAGTTAACGAACTTGTCCAGGGCATTGGTAAAATGAATATGTGTACCAAATTTCAACTAAATCGGTTGACTTTACTAAAGTTATCATCATCGGTTGATTTTGTGACGGTTTGTTTTGTGATGGTCGGTTTTGTAATGTTTTTTTGGATTCACTTCCACACGCTGTAACGTGCTATAAGAAACTTCGTTCCAAAAAAACTAACCTGGTAGTTGATGAATGCGCCATTATGTTGCCCCCAATTGGTTTTTTAGGATCAGCAGAGAACATGGCTGCTCCATCCACCTGCGCCACTACTTGATTTGTCAAAACCACTGCAACACCAAACTGAAACAAATAACAATGCAGGTAAAATAGGATCAGAGTCAAAACCAAAAAGGAGTGTATTTTACTTATTTATTTTCCTATTTCCAAAGATATAAATAATAATTGCAAGATAAAAATAGCTTTTTATCTTAGAATAATACTATATATTACGGTGGCGCGTTTTTTATAAAGTCCCTGTACGAAGGTGACAATTAATACGGTGACCTCTTAGAGTCCCTTGATATAAAATTTATTTTATATCTGAATTTTACGTTCGGATAGCTCATCAATTAAAATTAAAAAAAACTTAAATAATAATAAGGACAAGGAATAAAATAAAAGTTAACCAGCTAGTGGTTACAAATAAAAAATATCAAAAAAAATTAACTTGAATAAATAAACTTTTTTCATTAAATTCATTACACACAAAATTGTGAACTTAATTGCGGGTGCGGTAGAACATTAGGCAAGTTCTTTAATTTATCAACTTTAAAAAAATTATTCATTTATATTCAAACATTGTACACATATATGTTTCCTTCATAATGTATTAATTACAACTATCCTTTTCTTTTATTTTACTTTCAGATCTCTTCAAATATGTTATATATATTTCTTAAAATAAAGATATTCTTAATCTTACATGACATGCTTTCTTTCTAATTCTATCCTATGATATATCTATTCTGATACGTAGTATTCATTAATAAAATGGTGAGGTGTGAAGTTTAACAATTTACATAATTTAAAGAAGATTTTAAATGACGACAAATTAGTTCTCCATAATTTGAACAACGAGTAGCATAATGCTCCAAAACTAACTATGATTTAATTATATCTTTGAAGACAAGTAATCGAGAAAATCACCACGTGGTTGACTTGATGAGTGAATTGTGATTCAAAGCAAAATGGCGAAAAATGCCATGTGTCACCAATGATGATGGTGGTGGCCCTTTAAAATAAAATAAAAAAAGGAAATTAGCTAAAAGCTAAATTGACTACCTCACACTTTACTGTATCTGATTAAAATTACATATAATTAATTTTAATTAAACAAAACTTACGATTCAATCGGCAAGTTGAGAATTCCTCAAAAAAAAGTGAAAAGTGAAAGATTCTAAAAATTAAATTACTTTATATTTTTAAATGCCACATCGGCAACTACTCAAAACCAATTGCAAACTGCAATGAAACATTTAATATAAATGAGCAATATTAAAATACTCATAAAAAAAAGAAATTAAAATTTTACGTCCCTAGACGGGTTTGAACTCGTTACCTCGGGAAGTCGTCCTTAGAGCCAAGCGCCGATTCTCGGAACTCACCCCTATATATAGAGAATCCTAATCTCAAAATTACCAACATAAAAACTTAATACTACCTATTAGAGTTAAATTGAAATTACAACAAAAGTTCTCGCAAAGGTATTACATAATTACATTAAGTTAAATAAAAAATTCTATTGCCGATAATAAATTAAATTACAAAGTATTATATTTTAATAATTCATTTAAAACAAAATCATACATTAGGTATCTAATACGTCATCAACCCATCACATTGCATGACAGAACGCTGGATTAAAGAACATCGATTAAATGATCGATTTATTACTTAAATCGATTCTCATCGTCAGACAAACCTTACTCCCATATAACACTACATCAATTGCTCAAGGATAAAATATATTTTATACTATCTTCTCTTTTCATAAAATAGCTTAATTTGTTTTAATAAAATATATGTAGTGTAATGAGACACTACAATATAGAAGGAGCATAGAATCGAAATCCTAAGCAATTACTGATAAGAGGCTGAAGCCAACTTGAGGTTGTGACCCTTAGAACAGGGGACCAACATAACGACACTTTTTTTTCATTTAAGCTGGAGAAGGTTGGCCACGCTTTAGTAACTATTCAAAGCCCGCTCACAAACGTCAAGAAAACAAGCCCTGCCATTGGTTATTGTTTACGTTTCACACTGACGTAATTTTTTTTCAACTCGGCCGGCATGATATAATAAACATTATGTTTAGCATATTTCAAGCTAAAATAAAATAAAACACAACACAAATATTACAATAAACTAAACTGACTATCAATAATTATAATTTAATAAAAAATTAAATTAAAAAACCGAAGGCAAATAATTTTAGAGTTATGACATCACAAATTACAAAAATGAATTTTTAGAACGCAGATAAGGTACACAACCAAAGTTGGCTTCAATGTTATCAGTGACCCTCCTTCTATATTAAGTATTATTCTATGCTTTTTATATACTTTTTAAATATTCTGTCATAAATCATATATTTTAAACCTGTCAAAACGAAGATCGTAAAAATTGGACAAGTCAAAACAAATAAAATAACTTGTGGATTTTTTCCGAACTAACTTTTCATCATGCCAAATTTGCTGAAAGTATTAAATAATGCATTGTCATCGAGTTTTGAGCTATTCTAAAAGTTCCAAATGTCTAGCTACTATGGAAGTTAGTGGGAAGTTAGTTGAAAATCGATTGCCAGTTTTGCACTGGATAAACAAACAAACAAGAAAGCAAGCTAATAAAAACATAGTAAAAAGTAAATAATTGGAAGGTACCTCATCTGCAAGTCTAAGAAGCATCCTAAGGAACCTAGCCAGGTGGTTTTGTCTAGCTGAGAGTTCTCCTCTACCTGAATAGTCTGTTCTGTACAGAGATGTAGCACTATCCACTATTAGCAAGGCATACCTGTAACAAACATGTAAGTAGGGTGAAATAAGATAGCTTTTCAAAGTAGAAAATAAATAGCGTTTAGTATTTAATTGTAATATGTAACACAGTTCAAAATAGAGAAGGGTTTGATTTTTAGTCCGTCAAGATATTTTCAACATATTTTTAGGCTCCCAGAGTAGAGTAGAGCATCTCTTACACTAAAGTCGGGTAGAGTAAACAGGAGTAGAGTAGCGAGTATAGTAACTCTACCCCGAGAAAACGCTCAGTAGAGTAGTGTGGCGAGTAGAGTAGCTAGTAAAATTGGTAGAGTGGGAAGTAGAGTGCACTCTAATCGCTACTCTACGGTTTACTCTACTCATGCAAACCCGGCTTAACTTCAAGAGTCCTCAAGATGAACTCATCTCAAAGATTTGGAGGCATTCTGTTATGGGACTGACTTATGGTAATTAAAACTCCCATTATTTCACATTAGCTAGTGGGCTAATGAAAGTAGTCATCTCTAAAAAGATCATTTTCAATTTTAAAATATTTAGTTGATCGGAATATAGACATGCTAAGGCAACAGGCCTTCAGTCTAGACTACCTGAGTGTGTGTAGCCGGCCTAAAAAATCTAATCAACTAAAAATCAATGGGTTGATATTTACCTTGATTCAGTCATCATAGCAGCAGCCACGTAGAGTAATTGTGTTTGGTGATCAGAGTTGAAGGCTCTTGCACTGATTACATTATCCAGAGCATCTACTGAGTTCATTTTAAACTTCTCTGCTATGGGCACAAGACGTTCCGGTCTGAATGTACCTTCAGTATCGATGAATATTGCTTTTCCCTCCCCTCCTCCTTGATCAATAGGCAACTAAAATGACAAGAATACAATTTTATTAAAGAAGAGAGGTTGTAACAAAGCAAATACACATTACCCTGCTGAGAGGAATTGAACCTCGTATCCCAAGATTTGCACTAAATAGCTTTAAACACAGAGTTCATTAGATCAGAAACAGTTTTCATTAGTCCAATAAATACAATCCAAATTATTTCTGCAATCTGGCGGTTCATTTCCAATCAGTGAGGTGATAACATGCAATAAAATCATCTTAACATTACATATTTAAATTCCTAGTAATATCTAAAAGTCCGTTCCTCCCTTGAACCTAAGTCCTCTTAAAAGTTAAATAGAAAGTTTATATATAATAAGTAGAGTTCGGATCAATATGCACTTAAAAACCTCAATATATGCATTTGAAAATGGCGAAATATGCACATAATATATGCAACTTATCCCAAAAATATATGCACTAAAATATGCTCTTATCTCTAATATATGCACTCAAATATGCACTTATCCCAAATATATGCACTCAAATATGCACTTATCTCAAATATATGCACTTAAATATGCTTTTATTCCTAATTGAGCTGAGCGAAGCGAAGCTCTTATACTACACTTTGCATTTTTTAGGATGCATACTCCTCCTGAACGGCTGAACCGATCCGCACGAAATTCGGCACGGTCATAGTAACCAACCACAGGAAGGTATAAATCTGAAATGGTCCAAATCGGTACACAGGGTTACGGGGTACGG